>JAUYWI010121405.1:0-10316 GCA_034780595.1 Parotoplana pacifica
ACTATTGCATATATCTTTGTTAATTTTTGTAACATACCTATATAGGATTGCTTATGAATCTGTTTGATAATTGAATAATATATGCCTACTGTTTTAATAAAATCGCCCTTTTAACCCCTTATATAAACTGCATGTTTTTATCTAAAATTTCTATCTCTAATTGATAACTAATTGCTATTGCCTCAGACTGGTATGTGACTATTTCGCAGGTATATAATCGTTACATAAACTATAAAATTAAATAAATTATTTTCATTCAGATTACTCAATTTTTTAATTTCAGTGAGTTTGTAATTTATCTAAATAGAAATTTATGTCAATCTTTTCAGCTAAAGACTAATTTTACCATGAACTACGCGAAAATGAAACTTGCCAGGTACAGATCACTACCGGCTTTGGATTTTTTTTCACGCAGTGTAGATGTAGTGGCGTTGGTAGTAAGTAAAACAAGCATCTTATTTGGTTTCTGTATTTCGAAATGTATAAGATATACGATAAGATATAGACAATACTAAAAATTACCTACATAGGTATTTAGAAGCCTGTTGTAGAAAACATGTAAGAAGCAACATTTCACTAGCGCTGCTCAAAAATACAGCAATTAACAATAAAAATTCTACTACTTTATAGCTAACATAAGTATTATTTGCTGTTAAACGTTGCATAATTAAAACAACGAGTAATAAGGTGTAGATTTCCAAATGACTTGTTGTTGATATATGTAGAAATGCATTGTGTAAGTAGAATTATCACTGCAAAGTTGAATTTTATTTTGTGAAATTGTGAATATCACTAATAAAATAGTATGAATAAATGATGAATTTATTGGAATATGAACCGAATGATTTATTTTTATTTTTATTTAGGCATAACAATCCTTGTTTGGGATATTATGCAGAATTGTAAGTGGTCATCAATTAAATCAAACTCCAATCTCACAAAAAGGTGTCGATATTCTGTAGAGCTTGTGTAGAATGATATGGGAAAAAGAAGAATGGGCGAGAGATTAGTGTAGAGCGATCTTTGTACGGCTTCCAAAGAAAGGAAATATGAAAGAATGTTCAAACCAGTGAATCATTCATTAGCCTAAATACACATGCAAGTAATTTTATCATGAAGATCATTATCAACAGAATGAAAATAAAATATGAGTAAGAAATGTCCAAAGAACAGTCAGATTTTGTGCAAGGCAAGGGTACAGGAGGCAAATTGTTAAAATCAGGAATATAATTGAAAAGTGTACATGTTTCATTGATTATAAGAAATGTATGTTATGAGCTACTGTGGCAGGATAAGCAAGACATGGTATGGGTTTCCAAGAATATCAAATTAATCTTATCAAGAAGTTCTACAAAATCAGAAATCTGCCGTAAGAACAGATAATGGGTATACAGGCTGATTTGAAATTGGTTGCAGAGAACGACTGTGCCGCGTCATGTCACAGAGACTTTATAACATTTATTCAGACATCATCATGCGGGAAATCACCGAGGAACATGAAAGAGGGATAAATATTGTGTCTCAAAGAAATCAATATTTGTTTTGTTGATGATACTATATTACTCTGTAATAACAATACAGAACACTTGCAACAACTCAAACGCACAAAAGAATTCAGTGTAGTGAAAAGTCTCCTACTCTAAGAAAACAAAGATTATGATTTTAGAGAGGAACAGAACAGAACAGAGTTCAAGCTAGATGGTGAGAAATCAAAGAGTTCGTATTTTTAGGTTCAATGATAAACACGAACGGTTGCAGTACCAAAACAAGTAGAACATGATTGGCACTGGCATGAAGCACAATTGAGAAAGATGACCAAAATTTGGAAGAGTATAAAACAGAAAGTCAGGCTTCTGCAAGCAACTTGCTTTACAATTGCTTCATACGGCTGTGAGTAATGGGTAATGACAAAATATGATCAGAAACGAGGTGATGTGTTTGAAATGTGGTGATATCGATGACTGTTACGTGTATCATGGATTGAGAGAAGAACAAATGAATGGGTTTTGGAGAACATAGCGATTGAAATGATACTTTGAAGATCTATGGTAGTTGGAAAGATTCGCTTCTTTGGCCACATAGTGAGAAAGGGCAAATAGAAAAAGAATAATAGAATATACCAAGGAAGGAAGACGACTTCAAAGGAGACCGACAATATCACGCCTTCAAGATGTAAAGAAATAGATATTGTAGCTGGCATTAAATAGATAAGGATGGCGTATACTTGTATTGACTACAGCAGCGCAGATTCGCGCTATCTGATTTAAAGAGAGAGAGAACTAAATGAAGATTGGTAAACTTCGTGACGCATTACAAGTAGATGATTAATGATTTAATATCCAGCAAAATATTATAATTTTTAAGGAATAAATAAGTCAGTTTTCATTTAATGGAAGCCCACTGTGGAGTATTTTAAATAAAGATTTTGGTTAAATTACCGATCTAATTTTGTGTATATAATTTAATATCATGGATATTGTTAGGTATAAAATTTAATATTTATGGTTCTATCCGATAGATTTTTTATGATTAGGTATTTCTTCAAGTAATAAACTATTTATATAATTTGTGCCTCATCAAAGCAGCTGAAGCTAAACAGAGCTTGAAATAAGTGGAAAGATCAATTAGACTCAAACCTCTCATCCACACTAAATTTACCAATACTCTTCTGCCCAACTCTAAACCCCACCCCGCCCAGCAAACCCTAGGTGAGTGACTGGGACAAGCGACACAGTGCGATCAAGAATTCCCGTCTTTGGGGAAACATTGTATAAATACGCCATGTCGAGAACACTAGCATTAGCACGGGCAGCCATAAGCTTAAGAATTCGGTGGATGCGCTTCATATTCCTTTACCAGAAGCGCGATAAGTACACTTATATCGAAGTCACACGCCCCATTTCTGGCACATTTTACAAAACCCTGCGACTTAAAAACCAAGGCGTTATTAAGAAGTAGCTCAAACGCGAGACTATGTTCACGAAAAACTTCCTCAACATATTTAGTAACCTCACCAACAGCCTCCAGACAAATGTACGTCTACGCACTCACCTGGAGATAGTCGTCTCACTTGAAACTGTTCGTAGGCCTTGAATGAATCCAAGGAGAAAGCGCATAGAAGATAAGATTTCACTCTATAGTAACTGTAGTTCTCCTCCGCTGTCAATCCTTGGTATACGGCGAAAGCCCCACTTGATAAGAAAAGCGGCAAAAATTTATTAAATGTTTCACGCCTTGCAGCTCTGCGACGAGTACAACATTCTGCACCCATTCGGCAAAATCGGTCGTTCCATCGTATTGATTAATAACGTCAGAACTTGTTATGCTTGACATTGAATAAAATTTTAGTCGAAACAGCTTGTAGTAAGAAAATACAACCTTGGTTGTTGTTGTTGTAGCCCCTACCATTTGTAGATCTCTCAGCGTGGATTATGAATTTGATTACATCTGATGGATTTAATCTTCTTCTGATTATTGTTTCCAACATGCTCCGTTTTTCTTTGATTTGTTGGAGTACTTATTGATTTGTCTTCATGACTTTCCATGTTATCTGTTGCATTCTTTTCTAAATCCACATTTCTAGTGCTTCAATTTTCTTCTTGTCTTTTTCTTGCCATGTCCAGGTTTTCGCTCCATATAGTGCTACATACACTACATGATTTTATTCTTAGTTTTTAGTCGTAATGTTTTTGTTAGTAATTCTCTTCTTCTAATAAATGCCGTTTTGGCCATTGCAATTCCTGCGCGGATTTTGTTACTGTCCCTTCCATCCTATGTTATAATTGCTCCAAGGTATTTGAAGCTTTTGACTTGTTATTGTTAAGTATAATGTTCATTTGATGCTGCACATTTCTTGAAACTCGCATTACCTTTGTGTTTATCCTCATGTTTAAGTACTTTGCTTTACTATTTAAGCTGTCTACAAGGTTTTTTAGTCCTTATTCCGAGTTTGCTATCATTGCTTGATCGTTTACGAATCGCACTTCCTTAGTTATTTCTGCTCGGGTGTAATGTGTTGTGGGGTGATTGACCTTGGATGGTCAGAGGTGAAAACTTTTACATGAAAACATGCGCAAAAGAATTTTGCACATTGATATTAAATCTCATTCATATCAAGAACTTTTGATTTTTGTCGGTAGGGTATTCTCTCCCTCTATGACCACGAAGGGTTAAGAAGTAGTAATTGAAACTAAGCTGGGGTTTCTTTGAAAACATGCATCTCTATCACTCTTAGTTTGAATGTTGCGGCGCTGAAAGTCCTCAAGATTTTCATCAATTTTCTACTTACAAAAGTCTAATAGTTACCCGCTGACCTGCTGCAAAATTGGTCGAGATCGACAAAAGCTCATAGATATAATCTCCATGGACAATTCAGGTAATACTTATCCGATAGCATAGCTAACAAACAGAATCATAATTGTTTAATTGTTTATATGCACATATGTAGTACCTATATGTATTCCAAAATCTACTAATAATACTTAACTAATGGTAAAGAGAAACAAGGCGAACTGTTTTTATAGTGTGGATAAATCATTCACCCAGCCTTAGGAAATTAAATAGCAAAGCTGAGAGGACAGCATCCAACCAACTCTGCCCAGAGATACTCAATAAACATTTTATATTCAGAAAATAATCAATTTCAAAAGATGACAACTCATAAGGTTTGTTAGAAATTTATCAAAAATAACTTAACTCATTTTGGAAAGCAATTTTTGGTAAATGTTACTGAATCTGAACTTATTTGGATGTATTTAAAAAAAAACTAGAGAACGCTAAGTCTAGAAATATTTAAACTTTAATCCACATTTTTTAAATTATAAGTATTAAATTGTATTTAGAGTTTAATTCCATACACAAAACAAAAAGGATACTATTTCAGTGAATGGTAACACGATTGTAGATAAAATAAATCTATAGTTTTCAACGTATTATCGATTGTTACTTTTTATAAATACGAGCCATTTACAATGATGTTACTTGATCTCTAGATTGTACCTACATATACTGCCAGCCCTGATCACACTTGTCCAAAAAATATGTTTTCTTTTAGAAACATGCAATGCCATTTTGTAATCCGTTTTTTCCATTTTATTGGGCTTTAGGCGCTTTTCTCCTATGTACATTAAATCTTAATCTTCTTGTTGTTTGATTTTCGTCATATCCTCTTAATGTTATGACGGCTAGTAGAGTGTGTTTTACAATATATACATGGTATAACCAATATCCAACGGTCACCCGCGGTAGAGCAAAAACATGATCGCCAAGTAACAAACTCTACAAGGTAATTGGACTATGGTTGCCTACCAAAGTCCACTTATTAGCAGGGTCTGTCTAGTCCCTCAAGAAATCCTGTCCATTATGCTTGTTTGTTTGCTTGCGTATTAGCGTCGGTCATAGGGATACGGCCGATCACCCTCAGATAATTCAGCAACTGGTTGGCGGGGATATTTGAACGTTAAGGATTAGGAGTGCCAAAGGCTACAGTTTCAAATGTTGTGTTGCTGGGTCTCTTCTTCTTCTTAGCAGTTTGGACATATGTAATCGTTGTCAAGCACTACTCTTTTCCTGTAACTTTTTAGGAGGAGAGAGTGCGCAGTACGATATCTGTGCGGATATGACTGGGCATCGTAGTTTCTAGACTGGGCTGAATTTTCTACTCTGCCCTCCAATGCTTGTACTGATTTTGATTTTGATTTTTGGCTGATGGTTATGTTATCTTGACTAAGCATTGCAGCTTCCTCGGCCAACCTGTCTGCTTCTTCGTTGGGGTCAATTCCGATGTCACTAGGAATCGATTAGATATTAAATGATTTCTCTCTTTGGGATGTAAGTCATCTTTTGGAAGTGTGCTAACGTTAATGTGCCCGGAGCCACGTTTTTGGATAACGCCCTTGTTGTCCAGACAAATGGCATTGATCTATTTTGGGTCACTGATGCCTGGCTCAAGACCTATCTTCAGAGCTATCATTTCTGCATTATAGCTGCTTCTTTAGCTGGAGAGCTCACGCTTTCCTTCCAGTGAATAACTGCACTGCTTCCTCTCGTTTGTTGCTTGAGTCATCTGTTCGTATTTTGACATCTGCTTGATTGTCTCTCTCCTGAAGGGTCTTGTGGACTTTCTCTCTAAGAATATTTGGGTCTTCAGATTTCTTGTAGTCATTGATAAGATTGTGAAAGAGTTTGATGTTTGTTGTTTCAGTCCATGGTGGAATGGTAGATGCTTTTAGAAGCATTTCAAGTTTGACATCATTTAGCTTCAGGCTGGTTTAGTTTTCTTTGCTACTTCTCTCCACCTGCGACCTTCTCTCTATTTCATGGTTCTCCTATGATTATTAATGTTGAGGTTGCTATTGTCTCTTCTGTATTTTTATTTGACATACGTGATAAGAATATTGCCTCTTTTATATATAGGGATATGGCTAGCTTCTCTGAGAAGCTTTGGAATTGGTGTGTTTCTGTAATAGCCAGAGATAAGTCTGGCGGCTTTGTTTTGTTCTTTTTAATATTATCCATATTTGTTTTGCTGATGTTATGCATCCACCTAGCGGCTCCGTATTTGAGCACAGATCTGATGAGACCGATATATAGGCTTCTGAGATCTTCATTCATTCTTCCCCATTTGGTGTTTGCAAAAACAGAGCATTCTTTCTGAGTTGGACCTTCTTCTTGATGTTGTTGACATGTTTGCCAAAGCTAAGATTCCAGTCAAAGGAGATTCCCAGAAGCCTCATTACGTTGGATAAGAATGTCGTTTAAGTACATGTTGCCTATCCATTTCGCTTCACGCGTCCAGTTTGTGAAAAGGATATAGTCTGTTTTGGATGCTTTTATCTGCGTTTTCCTTTTTTGGCCAATTCTTCGAGCTTGGCTAAGGCTACTTGCATTTGTATTCTGTAGGATTCGGCACTGTCAGTCTTTGTTATTGAGGACTCTAATGAGACCGTGCTTTCAGACTTTGTCGAAGGCTTTAGAGAAGTCAATGAGTACTATTAGGGTTCTTTTGCTGTTGGCTTTAGAGGTTTTGATGTTGAGTCCATTTGTGTTTTCTGAAGCCCGCTTGTTTGGGTTTGATGACATTTTTTCCTATTGATAAGGCTGTTGAATCTGTTTAGAATAAGTTTTTCCAATACCTTGCAGACACATATGATTAAGCTGATTGACCTGTAGGATAGGGCGTTGTTGACCGACCCTGCTTTGAGAATTGGGACAATGTTCTTTAGGCAGAAGATGTTGTTGCCAGGAAAGGTTAATAATTCTGAGAATGTCGAGGTTTCCATTTTCAGGTAGATGCACTAAGAAGTTGTTTGATATGCCGTCTATACCTGGCGCCTTTTTAAGAGGAGTGTTTCTGATGACATGATGGAGTTCTTGGGTTGTGAAAGGACTGCATTCTTTGATTTGTCTGTTGTTGTAGTTGTTGCATGATTTCTTGAAATGGTTAAGATTGGCACGCTTGACCATCCTTTAACACTGCAGGTTGTTCTTGGAGATTATACTTTTGATAGCGTATTGCTTGAATAAGCTTACACATTTTCCTTGTCCGTGTAGCAGAGTTTGTCTCTTTTTTCATAGCTAATTTTCCGTTGGCGGTGGATTTGCCACTCATGGCTTTGATGATACCTCGGAACTTTTAGGGGTTAGAAGCAATGTTGTTGTTTTGCACAGAATCTTTCCAGCATTTTTCTTTTTCTTCTTGAATCGTTTTTTGCACTTCTTACATTCTTCGATCCATATGGTTTTCTTAAGATGGTCTTCGGTAGCTTCGATGGAGTATATTTTTATCAAAGTATACCTGTTTTTTTATTATAACTCTTAAACACATAAAATTGGCCAGGACCTGCTTTGACAGTGCCTTTTAATAAAAAAACAGGCTTCCAAAACATTTTTGTCAATATCTTCAACTTTTTTCTTCTTATGCAAAATTGGGAAATTTTCTTCACTTTTATGCTTTGATATGAAATATACGAACATTTTATATCGCTCAGGCTGTGATTATGCCTAGCTGATGAGGCCCAACAAGGCGAGTAATATGGATAAGTAGTATATTTTTATCAAAGTATACTTGTTTTTTATTATTACTCTTAAACACATATGTTTTTCTTGAGATGGTCTTCGGTAGCTTCGATGCGCTTCTCCTTTCTTTTGACCCCAGCTTCTTCACACATTTGTCTTTTTTAACTTTGGTATATACTTTGCTGCTGCTTGGTTGATAGAATTACAGAATTTTGTGCAAGAACTTTTGAGATTGGAGACCCTGTCTTCGGCGTTGTGTAACACATTGATGATGTGTTCTTTGAATCCTGCCAAGTCTGCTTTCTTGTAGTTCCATTTATCTTTCATGGATATAGTCTTTACTGCTTTTATTCGTTGACTCGGCTTGATAGTTAGCATGCTGGGGACATTATCTGATCTGATACTTCTAATGGTCTCCCATTTGCATATGTCTTTGATGGTGATTTACACAGGATGACATCTGGTTCCATGGGTCCTGCTGTAGAAATTGGTCATACTATTGTTTGCTATGGTGAAGTGATGTATGTTGCATTGATTGGTTATATTTTTGCCAATGTCGCCTTCTTCAATCCTTGTGGCTCATTCTTCAGAGTGGCCGTTGACGTCACCTGCTATAAGGTCTCCATGGAAGTTCAGAGGCTTGGAAATCTTGGGTTCTGGTGTCATTGACGGAGCTGCTGATAGGTTGGATGTAAATATTGGTGACTGTGATTGTATAGAGTAGTTCTTTTATTCATATCCCACTCCTTTGCCGCCGGGGTATCTTGGTCCAGGGTTGAGTTTGATGTTTTCATGCTTGGCCCTGTTTTCTTCAACTACTTGTGTTCTCATGGGATTGTGGTTCCTGGGCAACATCCTTTTCCCAGTGCCGTCTTTTAAAGTTCCACCTGTTTACTGACTGTTTAAGGGTTTGATAGAGAACTGTTGCTTTTCATTTCTGGAGTACTTGGTAGCTTAAAAGCCGTTCTCTTATACCATTTTAGTTTGTTCATAATAGAGGTTGCCAGCGAGTTTTAAGACGGCTACCACAACTGGAACTCGAATATTGTAGCTCCAGGTCATTAGTCCAGTGTGTTAAATTTTCTTCTCTAGTCTCTAACCCTAATGAAGCTCTTTCTATAGATTCAAGTATGACATACCAACTTATCATGTTTCAGATTTTATATAATCTTGGAAGGTTATTAATTTATTTCAAGGCTCTAATTTCACATTCCTTTTGAATAAAATAGTTTCACCACCTAAATTACCCTATTTATATATATATATTTAAGTTCGTTTATGTGAAGTTTAAGTTTGTTTTCTCTAAGTAGGTACTTATTGTTAACAAAAAAGCACTTTTTATGGCCATGATTTTGGTTATTATCTTCTTCAAGCAAAATTAAATTATAAAAAAATTCAAATTCAAATGAGTGTTTTATCATGGTGTATGTATAACCGCTGATTTTTCCTATAACTGTACCAGCTCATTTGAATTTTAATTCTTTTATTAGTTAATTTTACATGAAGCAGGCTTTACCATATATTTTTATATTGCTTTTTATTATATACCCAATAAGTATGGGGATGGTTCAAGTTATTAAGGAACTACAAGTTGCTAAAGAGCATCTATTGCTATGCTGGAGCAAAACTGTACAATGAAGGATGTTACACAAAGATTTTTACTTATCTGGATAATTTTTCCACTATCTACGTTATAATTCTTGCCTGCGTAGTCTTTTCAGGAGTAAGCCATTTCTAATTAAACATTATATACGCAACTTCCTTAAAAGTTTATTTTTTTGTATAAGAATTATATGCAAAGTGAAAAAGAAAGAGCCCAAATAAATAAAATGTAAAACAAGGCTTATATTTCGTTGTTAAACAACCTATTCCTAGGCAAAAATAAAATAAAGTGAAATTACTTGTACAGACAAGAAACGTAAAAATGGTAGGAAGTTACGTTACAAAAATTAAAATGTGAGTTCTGCAAATTGGGTTAACTCAAGATGGTTGTTAATTTCTGTTTTTTCTCTTTAATATGGAAGTTCTCTTTAGCCCGTAGTCCGATGATATTGCGGTCAATGGCAATTATCTCGAATTTGAAGTCGCCACTGATGGTTTCTTGTCTGTACCCGAAATTTCAGATTGTTTAAATTGTTTAAGGCTCTATTTTACTTTTTATTTATTCTTCAAATTTAGAAGAATTTGGGATCTTTCTTTTTCATTTAAACAATATGCACGGGTATCACACCAATTTGTTATATGCAAAGTATTTTCTGTACGAATACTGCTCTATTTTGTATTTAAAATATTAAAATGTT
>JAUYWI010121416.1:0-21090 GCA_034780595.1 Parotoplana pacifica
CAGGCCGCCTTAAGGCGCGGCATTAGTAGACCACCATACTCTTCCGACTTTTTTTAAGCACCCAATCACATGCCTGTCATGTGTTTCTAATGAAATACTGTGGCCACAAATGGCTGTAAAATCTTCCTGTTGCAGAACGACTACCTAGTTACCATTTTTTCCGACTTAGCAATGTTTGTGAAGACTGTTCGAGATTCAAATAAATTATTGACTAATTATAAAAACAAGGCATTTCAGTTGCTCAAGGTTTTACCACATTTCTGTCAAATTTCCAGACTGATCACCCGGCTCTTCCATTTCTCTCCGAAGAACTCATGTACCTTCTGAAAGATATTCTCAAAAGATTCGTTCTTCGGAAATTGACTGTATCCAACCTTCAAAACTTCTGAAGTTCCACATTGATGATTATAACTTTCCACTGGCGCAGATCTATTTTTACAATTGTCTTCAGCCCAGGGAATGAATTAACAGGTTCATTGTTACAAGTGAAATTACCTGCCCTCATTGTTCTGCCTCTAAAGTGTGTTCTTTAAAACAATCACTGTATGCAAACTTTTAAAATACCCTGTATGTATATTAAAAGTACATAGCTATTTTCTCGGGGTGTAATTATTAATAATTTAGTGTATTAAAACGGTCTTTGTTTGTTCCTCCTTCCAAGTTGCATCTGGGACATTTCCATTCTTTACTCTATTAGTTGTGTTGGGTGTTTATACATAGTAATGTTTGGAGATAAATTGTGTGTATATAAACCAGATTTCTTCTATTTCCCCAAGTGCTGTATGGTCACAATTTATTTAGTTAATTGAATTAATGTTTTCCAAATTCATAAAAGATATTTGCGAATTATAATTATTTAAGGTCCACACATTATTGATTCTATTGAATCTTGTTATGTATATTTATCAATGTTGTTACTTTTACTAAATATACAATACTCAATACGTAGGCGAAACAGCTTTTTGCTTCAGTAAAAGATGATCTCAGCACCCTTATGATACTTTTAAAATACCAGAAATAAACGCCGCAGATTCTCACTTTTGCATATATGAAATTTTTTAATTTTGACAAGATTACATAAAAATTAATTTAAATGTTACTCTATACGTACTTACATTCAGTGCAAAATATATATTAATGACATAAGTAATTGTTTGTACAATTAATTAAAAAGACACTAGTTTGATAAATATATTTCTCTTTTTTACTAAATAGTGTATATTGTTTGATGACGATGTGACCACCTCATAAGGGTAGCTTTGATATCTAGACAATAATGAGATTATCCAGTGTTAACATACTAATTTAATAGAATAACAAAAGTTTACTTAATTTAAAAAGTAGATAAATCAATTTAGTATGCAGAAATTCACTGTAAACAAATGGTCTATCTTAAAATATGGCTTTAATAATTATATTTGAATTTTTAAAAATTATCAATTTTTATAATTTTGCGCGTAAAATTTACATGCATACAAATTTTATTTTTTATTCTTTGCACAATCCTTCATCTACTTAAACAGTCTCACTAACAAAATAAGTTTCGGAATGTTTGGTACTTTTTATTTATAATTTCTACATCAACTTAAGTCTATGGTTTCATTGAAGAAAGGTGGAGTCAACACTTTTGGGAGGAAAAGAACCATTTTTAGATGGTAGGAATGTCTGGGTTTCTTTTGAATGAACCATTGAAAACAATAGTTGGAGTCTAGTTACAGGATAATTTCAGTTCTATTTCTTATGCAAATGTATTGATTAGGTTTGCACAGCAGGGCTTCAATAGTAAAAATAATCTGAATGCAAAGTGTAATTAAGTGTATTGACATTTGTATTACAATAAAATATATCAAATTTCTTGCTAGTGATAAATATTTGCTAGAAATGATCACAATGTGGATTTCCGAGAAAAGTAGTAGCTCTATCTATTATGAATCAGTTTTGGACTGGTATTGTAGATATCTAGATATAGCTATTAGTTTTACTATATATCAAATTGCTTTTTTAACATGCATTAAAGGAATTCTTGGTTTATTTCTTAGACTTCTAAAAACAGGTAGGCATGTTTTTTTTGCCGAGGTCGGAAGATGAATTTGCCCTTTCAATTTTGTTTCTCGTTTCCATTTATTCCCACATAACTATCTGTTTTTTAAAGGAGTGCTTATACGTAATTAACTGTCCATTCATTTTTTTACTGTTTTGTATTGATATCTATTTATGTGTATACACAGTTTGGTAAATTGTATCGTATTTGCAGTTGTATTTCATTATTTGTGGTCGTGTGCTATTACAATTGTTAGTTTTGAAATTAATATGTTTTACCAATCTTGTGAGTTGTTTTTATTGAGCACCGTACATTACTTAACCAAGTTTATGATTGTTTTGACCGGCAAGTCTCCATAATTTTGTAGTGTGGTATACTTCTCATGCAACTATTGAGACCAAGTTTTAAAATGTTTCTTATATGTGAATGATAATTAACATTTTATACATAATACTTAATAACCAGCTTTATGTGTAGATTTAAATTGGCGTACGCATCTAATAGATCACGGATAAAATTTATTATTCATTTTAAATCACATAAATTTGGAATGGGCGTAGAATAATTATAAATTAATTTGAAATTGAAACAATCAGTACATTATAGCATGAATCAGTATTAAAAAAATGTATGCAATGTTATTTGGTAGAAAATGATGTAATTAACTTCTGTGCTCTGATATGTAGATGTTTGAGACATAATAACATTCGCTAAATAAATTAAATTCAATATATTTAAAGTCTAATTATTACGCATTCTATCTACTTTATAGTAATTGTATCAATTTTACTTAGCATCTTGTAACAATTCACTTTAATTGGATTTCTACCTCCCTTTCCTAAGTTTGTAATACAAATTGATTATCATTGTTGAGAAAGAGGAGAACTTTGACTAATTTCAATTAATTTTAAAAGAGTTTTCCGTCATTGTACATTGTTTGGCATTATCTGATAATAAGATAGCTATCTGAAAACATAGCTAGTTGTAAAAATAAGTATGCCAATTAAAAAAAAACGTTATAATAATTACCTTCAAGACATTTTATAGTAAATTGAATTCAACTTTTTGGCTACTTAATTCTGTCCCTTTGCTCTTCTTGTCTTTGTCTCTCAATAACGGACACAATTGCATAAAAAAACTTGACAATATCGACAAAGAATGAATAAGGTTAAAAAAAATTAGAAATGAAAGTGCGGCGTTTAAAATAATTGATTGGATATTTTCTGGATCTGGGCATTGAGAAGTAACAGTGAGAACCACAACCTTAAAAAATGACTTAGCACTACAGTTCTATGTTTGAGGAACTGGAATTAACGGATAGGTATCTAACGTACTGTGCGGCCTGTTGATATTTGATGTTATATAATTTGTGAGCATTGTCACTGAATAGATAATATTCTTGCTTGATTGAACTGTATATTTGTAAGTTGTTGAATGAAAACTCATATCCGAAAAACCTGTTGAATTGAGTCCAATTTCTACTGATATATGTGCTGGTTTCTCTGATAACTCAAATCTTACGAAACTCTTGGAATTTCAACCTTTTTATGCTCTTAATTAGCAAAGCCCCTAGAATTTTCGTATTGCCATAATTGGCAACAAGGGCTCAAAGAATAACCATAGCATTCGGTTCTCTATTGATAGCTTGATATATATTCCCGCTTTATGAACACGAATAATATGACCTTTGGAAATGTTGAAATTGTCTGAAATAAAACAATATAATTTTCCATAAAAATGCCAAAAATGTTGTTTTATTTTGTATGTTTACAGAAAACGGTTTTTATACGCATAAATTTGGCAATACATATATTTAGAAATATTGTAGTTGTAATTTAGGAATTTAGGTAAAACGGTTCCTACATGTAATTGACAAGGATTAGGAAACACAATTGTTTCAATGAAGATATTAATTTCAACACGCAGTTGACTAATAAAGGGTATTTAAAGTTATAACGTAGGGCAGGAAAAATCAACTGGATATTTCGTGGATTGTCACGACACGACTTAAGGTGCCCACATCAGCAATAATTTAGTGTGCTTAGATCCGATTGTTAGATTGTGTTTTATATTATATCATTTTCTTGATTATTTTCCTATATCTGGTCATCTTGTACCAACCAAATAAGGTTAACTTTTAATAACATTTTAATATCCGTTTAGATTGATATCAGTTATCATTCAAGACAAATAACATTTTTAGCCTGAAGGAAAAAGTCATCCTTTTTCTTATACTTTTCCTGTATTGGTTTGATGTAGGGTTGTTTTTATATGAATGATTGATATATTATGATTTCTAAAATCATAAAACAAATTGCTGATGGAATAACAGCATGCTAAACACGGACCATAGTTTTTTTTCTCGTATATCATTATTAATTTACGAAAACACGTAAGGAGGTGGTCAAGATAATTTGCAAGTGTTTCTAATAATCTTACTACTTTAATGAGACAAGTAGTACAATGTAGTCGTCTTCTAATTACCTTTGGTTGAGAATGGTTAAATACAATTCTTGTTATATAATATATCTGTCAATGAATGTCTTTCCTACGCCAATAAGATTTCTATAACAATGTATTTGCGTGCCGACTGGTTGTCGTAGACGGAAGGACTTCAGCTTCAGATACATCAGCAATAATAGAGAAAAAATCAAAATCAAAACAGGCGGAGTTTTCAGCCATATATTAAGCAGCAGCACCAGAAACGAAAGCTACCTGTATTTTCAATTTATTCAATGCGTTTTGTTGTCTTTGTTTTATTAGCTCTTTTTAGCTGTACACCTTCTCTAGTAGATATCTTCTTGTATAGAATAGAACTGAGCAAATTCCTTGCACCCAAAGGAAGACGTCAGTGGACGCAAGGACAGCAATAATTTGCCAGGTATTTCGTGCCAGACTTCCTGTGCTGGCGTTCCCTGACAAGTTGGATCAATATCGCTTCTTGGCGTCAACCGCTGCCTGGCCGCTAGCTCCAATTTCAGTTTGCTGCTGCCTCATAACTTGTCTGCGATAGGCGATAGAGAACATTTTTTCCAGAGAACGTTGTTGAGTGATATTGTTGCGTTGGGGAATAGTTCAGCTTATCCTTTTCGTCAATATATTTCGAATATCCTGCCAAAGTAAGATATTATTTGTTGATTTAAAATTTTATTATTTATTCTCTTTGTTCATTTTATGTTTTCGTACGAGTCTAATTTTGATATGGTTTTTAATATCTTAATTATTAAATGATTTATAACAAACAAAATAAATTTTTAACTATTCGCTATTTCTATTACAATTTATGTACTGTAACATCTAGTAAATAATGAAAAGCTATTATCATGTGTGTTTATAAAAATGAAACATTCCGAGAATACCTAGGTAACTACTTTGTGGTCGTATAGAAATTATCCGGATTTTTATATGAGATCTCTAAAAATTGTTGAAAGTTTACCCATTTTATCGAATTTGTAGTCATGATGATGGATCCACGCGGGAGTCCTGGCGCCTATCTGGCTTCGAACCCGGTTCCAAATATTCCTGAGAACAACAGAGTGAAACTTATCGATTATCGTTCAGCTAAATTGGCGGCTTTTACGGTGGAAGGAAGAGAACTTATTTGTCTGCCACAGGTATTTGACTTTTATCTTGAATTTAAATGATTATTATGATGGATTGATAGAATTTCAAATAGATAGCCCAAAATTCATTTTATTAAATAGAAATCCAAATTTTTATATCACAATTTATAATTAATTAATTTAAAAAGTTAGTTTTTAATATTATTATTTTATATTTTAATTAAGGTAAACCACATTTTGTTATTATAAAATTTAACCCCCCCCCCCCCCGGTGTCACACCTGTGAATCGATTGGGCTGAAATTTGGTACCCTTAGAAACATTTATTGACAAAATTTGTTTTGAAAAAATAAATATGGGGGCTGATCTATGGGCCGATGACGTCATCAGGTCTATAAATTGAAGTTTGTCCGATTGAATGGGTAATACAAATCCAGAAAAGCTTTTTAAAGATATTGGATTATCGATTTTTGGGGGGCCAAAAAACGATATTTTGGACAAAACAATTTAATTGGCTCTAAAATCCTAACAAAACATCTTATTTTGCTGAAACTTGCCATTTAAAATCCAGAAGGTATCTAAAACAATGTATTAAATTTTGAGATGGCTCATTTTTATCGGTCCTGAGATGAGGGCCAGCAGTTCAGAGTATGTCCACTAAAATTGTTTTTTTTAATAAAATATTTTGTAAGACAAGTTAATCATCCAAAATGCTTTTCGTGTAGTTTCCGACGTTCGTCAGAGCGGGGTATTACCCCCCCTCCCGTGACCACTCAGGGTTAAACTGATATGAAGGGACGAATACCGAAAATTGTTGAAGACATTCTTAATATTGTTTTGTGATGATCGAAATCGATATGTCCGATTGTCTAGTCCTTAGAGGAAACACAAGTTGTTTGTCTTTTGCTCATACGTAGTTGGTGATAGCTGAGAGACATACGAGTAATTCTCTCTGGTCCAGAGATTTTAGCATTATGTCAATGTTGTTTTGTTCTTGGTTTAACTCCTGTTATAAAAAGTCAGCTTTTAAGGTGATTTTACAATTGTTTGGTCTTATAACTTCCCACTTTTGGTGAGTTCCATTAATGTAGAAGCGAGTGTCGGTACAAATCTTTCAACAAGTTTTTCAACCAAGCAGCCTGCAAATTTATTAATGTGAGATTATTTAGCTCTCATCAGAATGGTTTTCCAATGGGCTTTTCAACAATAAAAACAATTGGAATAGCATCTGACAGTCAATCCTTACTGAAATGCCTCAACACAATTATTCAATGTAATGATGACCTGATTTACAATGCCTGAGTTTATGAAAATCAATGAGATAGACCACATCCTGGAACTGGTCTGTATCCATAGCCTTTGTGGAACATAGAGAATGAGTCTGTGGACAAGGAAGCAACAAAGGAGTGGGGAAAGACCTATTGAATGATCCCTTTAATTTTACCAAGAATAAGTTAAGAAAGCTATTTGAAATACAAGAACACATCATGAACCACGTAAGGAACTAACTCTATGAAGAATGAGTGGAGAAAATCAGAACTAATTCAGCTACTAATGCTTTCGCATGGGACTAAAAGCGCATATAAAAACATTTGGTACAGCATCAAAAGCACTTTGCTGACCTCGACGCGTGAGAACACTCAACCAACCTGAGAAGAGCATTTAGATTTAGCAGGAGAACAGGATAAAGAAGACGTCTTCCTTTACTTTGGACATGGCTGTGCGAAGGGGTCCACATAGTAACCTTGGTTTCTGAGTTTGTCAGCCTTGTGAAATCTGTTTTAGGCCCAGTAGTGTCACCCAAAAATTGCAAAGTGAATGGGGTTTCGAATGTGCTTAAAGAGGTGGAGCATAAAAACCTAAGGCCAGACCGCCTAATAAATGACAGGTGTCCCATTGTAGCAGGTGTAAGCCCCAGGTCCGAGATAAATGGTAATCGCAGTCTGATTAATGTGCTGTGCCCCTGTAGTCACTTGAGCAAACTGATTACTCTGTGTATAATAGCATTAGGAAATGCAAACTCTCCGAGGTCGCAGCTCGATAAAATGAATTCTTATTTAACAATTTGAAAAATTAAACCTCAATTATGTGACAATTAAGGCCAATAATTTTCACCTCTTAAAAAATAACCCAAATTTTTTTATTCTTATTAGGTAATTAATTTTACCCTTCATTGAGGTAATTATTTTCAACCATATTAGAACGAAATGGAGATGTTTTATAGTTAAAATAGATTGTCAAACGTCAAAATGTAGAATGACATGTCAATTGTAAGCGATACGGCGTTAATATTCATGCTTAAGCTGTGTAATTTTGAAACATTCTTTGATAATTTTTTGTATTAATACGGCATCTTCTGAAATGGACAGCATTTTTGTTGTAATTGTCCTTTCAGGCTTTTGAACTTTTTCTGAAACACTTAGTGGGCGGCTTGCACACAGTTTACACAAAACTGAAGCGCCTTGAAATCAACCCTGTTGTCTGCAACGTGGAACAAGTGCGCGTGCTTCGAGGGCTCGGTGCTATCCAGCCGGGGGTCAACAGGTGTAAGCTGATCCAGCCGGACCAGTTCGACGTTCTCTATGAGGACTGTACCAATTCTAGGTGAGTTGGGCTTCATTTATTTGATGAGATTCTGATCTGTTGTTGTGGTTGTTGATGTGTTTTCTATGCCGATTAAGATTTCAGTTGTTTACGGATATTTGAAGCACCCTTTAAAGTATTTTGAAGCGACTAATGTTTAGTTCATTTGTTATAATAAATAGACAACGATTTGCTCCGAAATTAGTTCAATAGGTCTTCTTTCCGAAAACTCATATTTTGGTCAAGTTTTTGTCATATTCTAAGTTGTAATTCCATCTACAAGCCATCCATAATTGACAGTACATGTTTGAAACATATTTCGTTGAGGATTTCCGATATAGGATCTTGATCTCATTCAATGTTGCCCGCTAAAGGAGCATTTGTATCGTATAAAGATTCGATAGATGCACCTAATTTTCCAATAAATCATTACGTTAATTCGAATTCAGTACTCGCAATTTGCGGTATGAAGTAACTTTTTAAAACAAATATTTATGCTCAATTATAAATTTAATGTACAGCAGGTATTGACGGTCAGTTTGGTCTTTTGTATTTGAAATTAAATATTTCCGTTGCTAGATATTATGTTTTGTTGTTCTAGTGTTTAATTATTACATTGCAACAAATGATATCTGTTTATATCTATTCAGTTTAGTCAAACAAAAGTCAAAAAGAGAGAGTTAAGCCTATTTTTCAATGCGTTAACTATTGTCAGTTTTGGTAATTAGTAAATATATGACTTCAAAATTAAACAAATATTTTAATATAAATTTTTGTTTTGTTTGTCAGCGGTATATAGATCTTGTTGTTAAGATTGTTTACAATAATGATTCTTGTAGGTCTATACAGAGTGACTTCTTCAGGACTTACGGTTTAGATATATTACGTATTAGTACGAGATTTTGGTTGATAAACGATTGTGTTATGATGATAGAAAAATCATTTTACTTTATGTCAACTTGAAGCGAGTGGCGGCGGCATGTTCTGAAGGCTGAAAAGGATTAAATTAAGAAATAGTAATAAAATGTTGAATTGACAATGCGTCCATTTTTTGTTTGTATTCATTGCAGTTTAGTCAACCTCAAGTCATAATATGTTGCAAGTTTTTGGTAAGATTCGGCGCCTAATTTTGTGAATTACTTCGGAGTAATACATGAACTCGGAGAGAATATTATTTATAGTGAAGTCATTTTTGATGTTATGCATTTGCCAATGAAATGGACACCATTTACAAGTCTGTAATTGTGTAATTAGTGAAACTTGTTAATAAAAAAATAATCGTTTCTGTTGACTTGTTGGAATTCAAGAAATTTAATTTATTTCATAATATGTATCCCTAAATGTGTTTGCAAATGGAAATTTGATAGCGGATTTTAGTCGTAGTTGTTATTTAAATTTTATCTTTTATTTGTTTTGTGAATAATTTATTATTACGCCATCATTATTCGCCGATACATAATTATACAAAATTTTGTTAAAATATTACTATTGTTGAGATGAATAGTTTTATTATTATTAAGTGAAAATTCTGGTGTCTTATTTCAATGACATCGTTATTATATTCACTTGCACTCAATTGTTTCGGTGTCGAGGAAGAAGTGCCATAAATGAGAGCGTGACAAAATGACGAGTCAATTTGATTGTTGATAAGCAATTAGATAGATGAAAGTTTTGTATCTGGTGCAAATAATTTTGATTGAATAGATATCAAAATGAATTGTTTGCCATAAATAACAAAGAGGGCATTTTATACATACGAAAACGTACATCATTTGAAGTAGACACATCATAATTCGTTTTCGTTTTTGTGTGTTTAATTTTCAATATTTAATTTTAATTTCAATCTTTTAGTTAATATTTAAATTAAAAGCACTTTGTTGCGTCAATTGAAAAGGTAGGTCAGCGACAAAAGTAATATTCGAAATAAAAATTATATACCCATTCAAAAGAGAGGCCACTATGATTTACGACTGTAGATGAAAAAATCTTTTATGATTTCATTATGTATTTATTTTAATTTCATTTTTTTAATTATTCCTAATGTTTGTAGGTACGCTTTTATGAAAACTTTATAGGCTGGAAAAGTTGTTACTGATTTTGTATCAGACTTGTAAATATGATGTAACACCATTTTTAAATTAGAATGTAATTTACTTGAGTTACAAAAAACTTCATAAATAGTAAAATTGTATGCCTAATAGCTGACCAAAGTCGATTAGAACATCAGTATTTTATATGAGAAAATGAGTAAGTGAACATTTGCTGTCCTAAACAAAGACTGACCTAATCTGACTACAATGATGATACCAACATTCGTGCCCAAAATGGCCCTTTCTTTCTCCCAAAAATGTCAAACATGCTATTCCTCAAAACAGAAGAAAGAGTACTAAAAAACTTTCTATACATCATTGCTACTAAACTGCTTTTATCATTATATGAAAATATATTACATAAGATAGGCACTACTTTAATAATATAATCTAGCAATGACTATCAATAACTAGTTTTATTCCTTAATAGCAATGAAATTACTTGTTTTATTACTGACCCAATTGATTTAATTTCGTAATCTCCTGAATTGATTTTTTCCGTAATAGTTAGTTTATAATCAGGGTGGCCACTTTTTGAAAAGTCATGGAAAAACACCATTTTTTGCAAAAAAAAAGTCAGGGTAAATATTTTTAAGCAATAAGGTCACATGATATCGTTCCGACTTATCTGGTTACTGGTGGATCTATCTGACATGTGTGTTTTTATTTTCACTTAGATGTCTAGCAATCATGTCTCGTCTCCAAATTAATGTTAATATGTATGGACCATCTTACATATTAAAAGTAATATACAATATCTATGGTATGGACTTATAACTCATATTCGGGTATATATATTGTTATTCAGAGTCTCTCCAATCCTGCGATTACTGTACAACTCTCTCTCTCTCTTTCTCTCATGGGTGCTGGTATGCTTTTAATCCAATGATGACTTAGATGAAGGTTTTATTATCGTGTTCTCTTTTAATGTCTTTGTATTATAACCCTTGGCAAAAATAACCAATGACTTATGTACAATACACTAAAAACTGGAATAAAAAAATGGGTGAGTTTTATTTAAATGTAGGTACATTAAATTGCAGTTATTTTCAGCCATCAGGGTTACACTTTTTTAAGTAATTTATCAAGTGATTTAAACTTTGTTATATAATATTTATAAATGAATAATCACAGAATGTATTAGGTCTTATTACAATTCATACAAAATGCGGGATCTTTCGCCATGTCTTTACTAAGCCATGGACTTCTATAAATAGAAGTCCATGACTAAGCATATCCTATATTATTCATTTAAATTTAGAGAACACTGCATAACAAATTGTTAAATACACTTAGTATTATGGCATGTACCTATATGATTAATTATTTCTTTTAGGTATATATTATTATTGTATTTGCTGTATTTTTTTTATTGGAAACTCAAAGTTACGACTGGAATGGTCAGGGAAAAGTTAGGGGGAAAATAGTCTTGATAATGGCTTCCCTGTATAATGTTATGCATAAAATATTTTTGGTTTTTATATTTATTAGATATCATTAGCCACAGTTATTTTATGCTTTCTCATGGTCTTTCTAACACTACTACAGACATTTTCTCCAATTGTTATTCGTTTTTGGCCAGTGATGATCACTTTGATTACTTCACCAAACGATTCATGATATTAACAGTAATGCATTTTATCAAAACTAATTATGATAGATTTTGTAATAATTGTCAAATTGTTACGCCACATTCTATCACTTATAATACTATCAATTTTCCCAGAACATTAACTATTTTAGGCAACAGATTTAGTAATACTAGTTCTGGTATGACTTACAAAAAAACTGAAGCAATAACATTTATGATATTTTTGATATTATTGTCATATTGGTTCTTCAATCAACAGTGCCATTACATTTCTCATGTAAGGAATATTACATAGTTGGTATAAATGTAATGATTCCATCATCTCGAAAATTGACTTTGATGTACCTACCTTTTAATTTAGCTAGTGCCATTTAGCTTTTTAAAAATTAAATAATAACTAAATTATGGGAAGAGTGACGGTTGTGTACACATAAAATTGGTTAAAACTCACCGCTGGGGGTCCTAAGTCCCGCACCATCTTTCTTGTTCTTACATAGTTTTGATTTGATTTTGAAGGGATGTTCTTTTTATGTTGAAGCCATATTAAATATTTTTACATCTTTTGGTTGGATTACACTCATTACTATGGTGTTAGTACTGTCGAAGGTTTGAAAGATGTTAATTTTTATTTTTTATTTTGATTGTTTGCTGCAGTAAAGATTTTATTCTACATATTTAAATAACTTTATATTTTTCATTTCTGACTGGACGTTTTATGGTTTTTGATTTTCGGTTTTCGGATGAACTAGATAGTACTTTCAATCCCCAAGCTTGACTGACCATCACTTTAAAAGATGAAATCGAAACTATTAGATTATATTCAATTCTGGTGTTAGTACTGTCGAAGGCTTGCAAAATTTTAACCTTTAATTTATTATTTTATAATTTAGTTTGTTTGCTGCAGAAAAGATTTCATTCTATAATTTAAAAAAATATATCTTGTTACTTATGAATATTTTATCAAATATGAAATTCTAATAAATGTTATCACAAAATAGTCAAGTTAGCTTTAAAAGCAAATATAAGGAATAAACAATGTGGAATATACGTATCTTTTGTCGGTCATTCCAGTTTTCTAAACAACATTGGAAAAGATATGTGAATTTAATTTGTGAATAGTTAAACACCTTTTCAAGTAAGTATTGATAAAATACGAATTTGAATTAGATAAACAACAATCTTATAATAAATATTTTCCCATTAAATTTGAATTTCCAATCAAATTAAATTAAATTATTTGTTGATAGCAAAAATCCTATTCTGAATTTGAAGGTATTTAGAAAATTAAAATTATTTAAATTTAAATGATTTTTTTTTCTATTTTAAATTCGATTGTTCAATTGTTTTCGATAAACAATTCACTTAGTTCTAATAAATCTATTAATGACTGTTGGTCAATTCTGGTTGAGAACGAACCAGATGTACGAATTGTTTTAATTTCCAATTTGATATTAGGTAACTTCTCTCACACTAATTCCGAATAGCCATTTTCATTCTTAGACTACCACGGTGTTTGGTTGTTAAACATACTATTTGAATAAAGATAAGAAGTCAATTTAATATACCATAGATTGGGATATTGTCTATATAAAATGATTCCAGAATCGGAATATTGTTTGCCATAACTGACTTTCTTCAATCATTCTGCGATTTTGCGGAGTCGTGTATTATTAACACGCCACGTATTCAAAGATCGGTAGGAGGGGGAAAATTAAAATAAATAATCACAAACAATAAAATGTACAACATTTCTCTTGTACTCATTTTAATTTGGACTGAATTATTGCTATTTACTGAGGTTAAATATACCATTAGTGTTTGCTGAACATTCTCAGACTTTTAGCCATCATCTTCGTCTATAAGATTCCAGCGAGTGAAAGACTGTTATGTTTTTACTGAGAGAAAGAAGGGTTTGTTGTGTTACTGGACATAGTATTGAAATATACAATTATTGTATTTGGTGATGGACGTTCAAAATTATTCCGACTACATGCGACACGATTAAAATGGCAAGATATGTTTTGAGGCTGAAAAGGCTAACTTTAGGAGCTTGAATACTACTGAACAAATTTTATTTAAATTTGTTTGAAAATAGGGGATTTAAGCAGTAGTACAACATACATTATGTAAATTTTAAATTTCTGTACATATGTAGGAAGTCCTTCACAAAATTTTCATTTGTTCTTTTTTAATGTATGCCTTATAAATGTAGAATTACAATTCAGAGGTATTTTTTAACAACATAATTATTCTCTGTTTACTGATTGAAATGAATCTCAGCTGAAGAACATGTAAAATGAAAAGGACTACGATTTCCATTGGACAATGCTACCACATAGAAAACCATTATTTTTACATCATATTTGAGTTATAAATTCAAACAATGTGATAACTGTAATATTGTTTATTTCTAGGTGTTTAAAGTGTTAATTTATATATCTTCTTTTAAATAACTGTGTAGTTTGTTTAAAAATAATCCTTTTTATATTTTTTGTTATGCATTTTTTAATTTTCAATTATAGAATTAGAAATGTGCACTAGTTCGTTATTTTCCTGAATAGGTACTTCAGCAACATGAATACTGAGGATACCAAAACAAATTGAAATATAATTTTTCATCAAAATTCTCCATTTTTAAATTGAACTTTGATAATAATAAAACGATATAATTGTTTTTGTTGCTGAATGAAGACTTACTGACATTCCCACAGTCAGCTACGAAGAAGTGCCACTCAATTTGATTTGAATTCAATTCAAAACGATCGAGTATGAAGACTGAGAGTTGTCGAATCCAATTGCACATTTTTTGCATATTTGTTTGCATTTTCGGATAACCACTTTGTTTCCTATTTATAAGTTGTGAACCCACGTCCGGTTTCAATCTTCAATCTTCTTTTAAGATTCACACAATCTTTTGTTCCAATTCAGTTTGACAGGAAATTGACTTGGATGTGAATGCAATAAAGATTTAAACAATTATTATTATCTTAACATAATTTAAATGAATGAATGTGTTAACTAATATGTTCTATATGTTAAAAAATTGTTATTTTCTTAATGAAACTATAAATAACATAGAAACTAAGTCATATATATTTTATTACAAAATTTACGCATCTATAGTTTGTGTTAGTCGACTTTAAAAAAATCAAGTTTTTACAATTAAAGCTATTTGTTTTATTTAAGGGGGGGGGGTGTATCCCATTGTTACATATAGCTAAGACTTCAAGTTAATTTATCATTTTTTCATGTTATTTTTTGTTTGAAATTTTGCTATATTAGCGAAGATTTACAATTTTGTTTTAAAATTGTATTATGAATTTCTAGAATAATTTATGAGTATTATGAATAATTTTTTTAACTTGTTCAGCTCCTTAAATGTAACTTATATTTTTACTGATATGAGTTAGTTAAAATTGATTACAATTTCAATTTGTGCATCTAAACCGGTCTAAAGGTTTATTTTAACTTAAAACTGTTATAATTCTTACATGTCATGGTTTTGTTTCTGTATATGATTTAAGTCAAGTGAAATTTTTTCAAGAAAGTAGTTTAGTTTTTACGTAACCGAATCCGCTTCTATTCTGTACAATTGTGCATTTGTTAATTGTTATTGTTTAATAATTAATGTTTGAATTATTTGCTAAGGATTGTGTAACATCGACATCAAGTTGTTAAAGAGAAGAAGTCGGTATGCTGCTTTGACAGCCATTCATTCCTAGTACGATCAAACTTAGTAGACTGAATTTCCTTTCCTTTGGGGGATAGAGGCCATACCCCAGTTATATTAACACATTAAATTTCACTTCTATTGTTTCATATTTATATCTCATCAGCAGAGTGAAATAACCTTGGGGTTTAAGCCGGCCCCAGTAGACAGTTTGACGACCTCCTGATAACCAAACCAAACAGGCGTTCGTAGGAAGTTGGAAAGGGAATGAATGCGATTTGAAACCAAAATAATTTGAATACAACAAACAGAAATTAGCAAAGCAAACAAAGGCGGGATCGGATGATTAAAAAATATTGAATAATATTAAAACAAATACCAGTTACCTTACCTACTGTTTTCTAATAGTTTAGGTTTCAATGTAGGAACACATTTGAATGTTAGAATAGCAACTTGTTTTACATTTTGAATTTAAAATAATTAATTGTTTATCTTATAGTCTAAAAAGAAAACATTGTGAAGATTGGTATCACGACAAGTACCTATAAAAATATTAGTCTTTATTTGACGTTGATGTGAAGATAAACTATTTCCAGAAAAACACAAGCACCATTGGTTTCCTCATTATAAAATCTGATGCTTCTATTTTGTTCAGCGCTCGACCAGGACGTCCACCCAAGCGGTCCATGGCTGGCTCTCCTGAAAGTCTTCTGTCCGATGCGGTTACAGCTTCTGCTTCACTGCACCACATGGAATCACCCAGAAGACACCGACTTCAAGATATTCCTTTTCGGTTTCCAAATACAGGTGCGATTTTATTTATTTCATATTACAATACATACTATCAATGACATCATTCACGGTACCCTTGAAAAAAAGTCCAAACGAAAATTTTATTGTGGATGAAAAATGCGAAAATGAAAATATATTACTACATCTTTTTTTCTATGACCAAATTATTGATTTTCATGAATCAATCAAATAAAAAGACTAAATAACTCAAAAATGAAGTCTTTTAGGCTATCTGAATTATAAACAGATAGAAACATGCTCAAGTCTATCTAATAAAACTAATTTCAAGGTCATACATGGTTTATGTGTGACGTCATAAGCTATTTTTAATTAAAATATCTGAAAATTGAGGAAAAGCTGTATTTTAGTCAGATGGAACAATTTTTCTTTAATATAATGTGTCTTAAATGTTGTAGACATACACTTTATGCATTTCTTGAAGCCAACCTTTAGTTGACCAAATGTTTACTGATGACGTTTGTTGCACTTATTTTGCAGATGATAACAAATTTTTGCCTCCATATTTTCCATCATGTCCTCCAGGAGCTCTCCCATTGGGGGGATTGTTGCCCTTTCTTCCCTTCCCTGCACCTAACACGCCCTCAGCAGCCCTCTATCACCATCACCGACTGCTCTCACAGGCCTCTCGCGGTCCTTGTCTCCCAACAGCTCTGCCTGCCAACCCTGGCGGCCTGCTGCCACCGCATTCTCGTCCTAGCCAGTCCCTGGTTGGACACCCCGACTTTCTGATGCTTAGTGGCAACAGTTGTCTGCCTAGCGTCAATACGAGCAATACATTGAGCTTGACTAATGGCTGTGGTACCACGCCTACAGTTGCAGAA
Organism: Parotoplana pacifica; assembly: GCA_034780595.1. NCBI lineage: Eukaryota > Metazoa > Platyhelminthes > Proseriata > Otoplanidae > Parotoplana > Parotoplana pacifica. The sequence continues at coordinate 17,172 of JAUYWI010121416.1, forward strand.
AGTTTCTACTCCAAGTTGATGAGAGAAGACCGAGCTAAGGCAGCTAAAAATTCGTTTGCTTTTCAGACGTCTCACTGCTGGGAAGATCGCGTTGAAGATAAATCAAGGTAAAATTGGTTTAAACATTTTTATCGATTATTTTTTAACCCTGTGGAGTACCTAGTAACATGTTTTTTTACACAGACCACTGATATACATGGACCGATTGGACTCAAATTTACTACGCAGATACTTCAAGAAGATTTATCGACAGAAATGTTTTCAAAAAGTCAATAAGGGGGAGGGGACTAATGACACGACAAAGATATACTAATATATAACTTTGCAAAAAATTGTGTACATATTATGTTGTTGATGCCAACCTTCAAGTCAATCTGATGAGTTGGTTTAATCAATCAATGTTAAATCTTGGGTGTATAACCTACTCCATCACCAGAGAAGGGTTAACAGCGAAAGTGTAAGCTAGCATTATGTCCTGCATTGTATGTGAGTGGTCCTTTTAGTGGATCCACAGAGTTTATTTGGAATTGGAGTTTGGAAATTGCCTTTACCTGAGACAGAAATAAACGCTTCTTTATTCTTTCATCTGAAAATCAATCGCCAGTAGTTTTTATCTTTAGTTCCGCAATGAAAAATCTTTGGCTGTTTTTTAATCAATAAGTTTTACGTATTCTTATGGGCTTTTTTAGTCAATTAATTTTCGGTTCTTGTCTAACATTTGATTCATACTTTCGGGTGATCCTAGGACCTCTCTCTACTGCTTTACAATAAGGAATCGAAGATAACATATTGTTTTAATTAGTACCAGTATGAGTTATTCTAAAATTTTCTTATATTCCTAGTGAAAAGATGTAGGTATTCTTTTGTTTTTCTGTTTGCTGTATACTGTCACGTGTTCTTTTTTTCAGATTGTTCTCAAATGCCGATAATGAAACGGCCGCGTGCATATTAAATCTGGCGGAGCCCCCAGCCATTTCAGAGAATTCTGGTAAGAGAACTCGTATGGCTATAGCGCTTTGCAATAGTTGATTGCTCATGACATGTTATTGATGAAAAAATCATAATGGACCGTTAATTAATTTAATTCGATGACGTTTGACATACAGTTCGAGCTCGTAAACTTTTAGGCATTTAATAAAAATGAATACAGCACATCTATTGTCTTCATTGTGATAAGTATGGAAACAGTGAAACATTTTCTAAATAATGATTTGAATTCCAATAAGGCACTATAATTGTTTTATATAATGTAAACATAATTAAATAAATCTTGATAAATTACATCCATTAATATGGTTATGTTTTAAATGCATTTATCACTTGAAATAGACATAGGTAGTAGAGTAGTGGATCAGTGCCCTTTTTGTTAAATTGCTGCTCAAGTGGTGCTTTTTGTTATTACTGCATTCCGGAGATAATTTGTCAACTTTTCTTAAGTTGGAGAACAGGAGACCAAGAAACACATCGTCACATCCTTTTGTTCCTTTTCCTGTCGTTGTTGGTTGTGGGGAGAAAAGGTTTTATGCCAAACAAAGCCATCGTCTCATTTAATAATAAGTAATGCCTTGAGCTACCTGCAACCGTTAATTTGATAAAGTGTTTTCACTGGATGCTTTTATATTCTTGATTGAGAATTTTGTCGGAAGTCAGGCTGGAATAATATGATGATGTTGTTCCTTCTGGATGTCTATGAATAAATAACACGTACAGTTTTAGAAAAGCAACGATTCTCTGATCATTATCCAATCAATCTGGGAACGATCTTTAGCTCAGTTTTTTGGTAAATAAAATGCATTTTTTCTTTCTAATTACTTGGCCACTTGTCACTGGTGAAAGACAAGTCAGTTTCCCGGTGCGGAAATGTGAGCCCCATTCACACTAATGCAGCCATTCTCTTGCCAGGAAACAGGCATTTCCTTTTTTGATTGACATTGGTATACTTTAAAGCACGGGTGGTATCTAGAGATACTCGTATAAAATTTCTTGTTTTTTGCCTGGCGAATATTAGGTAGATGGGTGCGTACGAATAGGTAGGTACCTAGCTATTGTGTGACGTCATGAATCACAGAGCCAAATAGATTGGACTTGAAAATCTGAAGGAATGGCGGGAAAGTTTTGGATGGTCTTATTTATTCAAAAATGTTTGGTTAGTGATTTATTGAAAACTATTGAATGTTATTGATTGTATCTTTGATTTCAGGGGCGTATCATGGATTTTTGACAGTGGTGGTGGCTAGGATAGAAATATGCGCCACCTATAGTTTACATATTTTAAGACCAATAAATTTCTACAAATTAATATTGCTTTTACTTATAATTTAAAAATCAAACATTGAAATAAGACATTTTAAACAAACTTGCCCACTTACTATGTTACTCAAATAAATTTAAAAAACATGTTTACAGGGTGTTGACCATTCTATTAACCTGCCCCCTCCTAAATCCGCCTGTGTATTAACTCAAAACGCAATATTTTCTTTAAGTAGACGTTACTTTAATAAAAATTGAATTTTATCAAACTATCTTTTACTAAAACTGTCTAAATTATTTGTTTTTCCTTTTTTTTCAAAAGATCTAACTATGTACATTTTTATGTTATATAAACATCCACAGTTAGTTATTAATTAAACGTCGGATGTTAATCTTTTGCTTAACGAGTTATTTTGTAAAGCATTTCGATGGAGAGTAAGAGAATTTCGTTAGCAAATTATCGAGAAGGATACATTAAACCTCTTATGACGGTAATTTATTGGGCATTTTATGTAAGAATTATCTTTTAATCTGGCTAATATTTTATATGATATAAAATGGTAAAAATAATTAGATTATAAGAAGTTGATGAATTAGATATGTATTTGATTCTATTGATAACAAAATGTACTGGACTTCTTAATTAATGCTCACTGTCAGTCGATAGGGAGAAGGCCTAACTGCTTAATACGCACTATTTCTTGGTTGTTAGCATTTTCCGCTCACCTATATCTAATGAAGCAGATAATTGATTGTAATATCCGTTGTGCCTTTTACAGAAACAATACAAGCATAAGATTTCTCCGAGATATTGCTTTGCCTTAAAATTATTTTTCTATTTTTTTAAAAAAGTTGTCGGATATACCTATCCATATAGGAGAGGACAGTGATATGTAGTCGAAATTATCTACGCTATAGGTATTTATTTAAAAGTTTTTCCTTTTGTTGTATGTCGGACTGTTATGAAGAAATTACTTAAAATGTTAACTGATTTAAAACAATCGGCTAGTGTAACTATCTAGGTTTAATGGAATTCCTATTTACTTTCTTCGTCTTCGTCTTTTTTGTAATTTTTGATTTTGAGAAGCCAGGAACTTCCTCTTTTTTTCAACAAACCACTTAGGATCGGTCGTGTTCCTTTTCACTGTTGACGAAGTAAGTAATAATTGTGTCAATAAAATATTGTATTAGGTATGATGCAAAAGATCCCAGAAGTTTCCCTGTTGTACCTCCTATATATGACTGCTCGCACCATATCTTCTCTAGTCATTTATGAAGTGAGGAAATCTCTATAATAAAAAGAACTTAACAGTCCGGTAACTAATAATTATCTCATCGTTTCATTTAACTGCCTTGAGTAATTGAATAATTATATTATTTAGTCAGACCAACAGCGTTGTCATGTGTTGTCAAGCGTTCTTTTTGAAATAAAACAAAAGATTTTGCATTATTTAATTAATTTTAAACATTTAAACTTACGTGATGATTTTCAGGTTGCAATTTTAGTGATAGAGCTATTGCATTATGATAGGGAATTGTTATTAAAGGTAGTCTTGATTAAACACGTCAGTTTAAAATTTAGAAAACAAGTGGGTTTTTAGATGTAATTTTGATTATTTCTCTTTAGAAATGGACCACCAAAAAATCGATATATCTCCTATCTCAACCA
>JAUYWI010121417.1:0-10316 GCA_034780595.1 Parotoplana pacifica
TCCTTCAAGCCTATCGATACCGAATAGGCAGGGCCAGCAGTGATATCTGTCCCCACTGCCAGGATGAGCCTGAAGACTCTGAGCACCTCCTTCTCAAATGCGCCGCATGGACCGCACCACGCATGAACATCCTAGGACCTGATGCTAACATGACGTTCCTTTCCCAATCGGATTTGGTGATACGCTACCTGCGCAAGATTGGTAAACTTAATCTGCCAATCAGCTGACATGAAGTCTGCGACTTGGGAGCTCCGCCAAAGAAGAAGAAGAAGAAGAAGAAAGAAGTCGGGTGATCGGCAACTAAACCGGTTCTCCCACCAGATTTCTGATGAGGAGGGTGGCTAGTAAGCTCACAGGCAAGACCTTTTTAAGGGCGGATGAGCTCCACTGTGAGCCAACGGCCAGCTAGCTATAGACGATGTCTCAATAAAAACACTCGCTAGAAGGCAATTGCAAACCACTGCAGCTTTCCTGCCAAAACACCCAAATGTAAAATGAACTGTTATCGAAACAAACACAACGACGCCAATAGGGTCAGTCAGACTCAACTGGATGGACCCTCGTCAGGTAGGATCCGACCGTAAGCGAAACATAAAAGAAAAAGATAAATCTGCTAGAATGTTCGTACAATGAAGGAAACAGGCAAACTTCATGCTCTGATCAAAGAACTAAAGCACCTTGGACATGACATAGTTGGTATGTCGGAAACTAGATGGAATGGCAGTGGATAATTCGACAGTCTTGAGAGCATTATCATATTCAGCGGAACTGTAGAAAACACTGGTCAAAGCGGTGTTGCTCTGATTTTCAGAGGAAAGACAAAGAAAAGTATCATTAGTTTCAACCCGGTTAGCAACCGCATTCCTACTGCCAAATTCAATATTACGAAACCTTTCCCAATTACTTTAATCCACGTCTATGCTACTACTAACACTCATAATAAAGAGACTTCCATTGTTGTCTACAGTCCGCTGTTAAACAAATCAAATCCAATGAGATCTGTATTATGATGGAAGATTTTAATGCCAAAGTAGGTATGGAGCTGACTGGTAGCATTGGACACTACGGCCTGCCTTGGAACACAAAATGAAAATGGACAAAGGTTAGTTGATTTCTGCAAACAAGCTAACTGTCATGGTGACACACACACTGAACAATTAGAAGTTTTAAATCAATTGAAAGAGTATTTTGCAGAGCTTTTCCGCAGACGATTCTTACCAGGTTACAATCCCAGTCACTACAGAGAAGGAACCGGCTCCTCTGCTCTCAGAAGTGCAAAAGGCCATCAAGAAACTCAAAAATAACAAATCGGGGTAGTATTGGACGGTATCCCAGCAGAACTCATCAAATACTCGGGCGACTTGGCAACCAAAACCATTCACAATCTCTGTGTGTAGATCTGGAATACAGAACAATGGTCCGAAGCTAGGAAAGAATAAGAATTAATAGTGCTCCAAAAAGCAAGTAATCCGAATGACTGTAGTAATTTCCGCAATATATAGCCTCATACCACATGCCAGCAACGTTTTGTTAAATATTTTCCTTGACCGCATGAAGGATAAAAATTGATAGAAAATTTCCAGATGAACAAGCTGGTTTCCGAACAGGAAGAGGCACTTCAAACATGCTGGCAATTCTGTAATCTGTGATCTAAAAGATAAATGACATCTTAAATGGAGTCACAATCAACTCAGATTATCAATTTGGTGAAGGCACCATATCATAACCAAACCACCAAGATCACTCTGAAGTGTTTTCTGTCGACAAAGGGAAGTATCCTATCAACCTGAAAATTTAATTCATGAGAAAAGCAGAAATTGAGGAATTTAGCATAAAGATCGGTGAGAGCAACTGAACAATGCTAGGTATGCCGACGATATAGCATTTGATGGCATGATTGATCAAGTAAATAATGCTAGAAAGAAACGCTTCCTGAAATTGAAAGCAAGTTATGCGAATAGGAACAAAGCTATCAACAAATGGAAGAGCGCAAGTGGGGAGACCATTGATGAAGTTGATAATTTCAAATACCTAAAGGCGATCAAAAAGAATGATGGAAGCTGCCTGAAAGACGTGAGAACGAGAATTGCTAGGGCGAAAACAAAAATGTGTTAGATGACCTGCATTTCGAAGAACTGAGAACAGCCAACTGAGCTAAAAGTGAGGTTAGTGAAAGTCCTGTTCTGATCAATCATCTCCTATGGTCAGAAGGATGGACCTTAAACCTGGCTGAGGAAAGGCTTATCAATGCAGCAGAGATGTGGATTTGGTGAAAGCTTCTGAGAATTAGCTATAGCTACAGAGAGTACAGAACAAATGCTAACATCTTTGAAGAGCTAAGAACATCTCCCGCCCGTTAAGACACATTCGAAAAAGGAAACTATCTTTCTATGGACAACATGACCAATTCTGCTAGGCAAAATGGATGTCAGACGTCGAAGAGGTAGACCAAAGACTCAGTATCTTGAAAATATAAAAAAACGGTCTGAACTGAGTATGGATTTAGTCAACTCTAGAACAAAAAGGTGGATAATTTCAAATGGATCGGCCGAAGCTCAGCATCATCATCATCAAATACGCCTAATCAATATAGAACATTTTAATAAAACTATTACTACAGAAAATTTAATGAAGAGTAATCCATTAAAAAATGTCCATTGTTGAAAATCTTATTAGTTATTAGAGGCAAAGTTAAAATAAATTACCACTTAAATATGATCAATTCATTGGAACACGTTAAATGCAACTTCTACATATATTTTTTATTATTTTCTGGTTTTATAAAGGATAACATTTGCTGTTAAATCGATAAAATCTTTCTGAAAAATGTTTTTTTATGGCTATCATGGACGGTATGAGTTAATAACGACTTGTTTGTCAGTCTTTTTGTACATAGCTTGTGATTTTTTATAATTATTTCTATTAGTGGTTATTGCATGAAATTATTATCTACCAATCATTATTGGCCATGGAACCACAATAAATTCTATTGGCTAGGCTACTGAATCCCTGTTTAGAGGTGGATCCAGGAGGGAATGGACGGTGCACGCCCTCCATCCTCCTAAACAAATTCTAAAAGTGGGCGCCTTTCTGATGTCAAGTGCACCTATTTCCCATATATGTGTAAATATTTATAGTGCTTATATTCGCCTGTTGATATCATGCACGCCCCCCCCTTAAATTGGAAAATTTTGTATCCGTCCCTGTTGATCAATTTTTATTGGCTATTGAAATCCTGGTTGACATTTACATAAATCCAAAGAAATCTATTTATATCTCTATGCTTAAATCACTGTTGAAACTTACCGATATTAAATAAAAGATAAATAAATGTACCTACATTAATCTTTTATATTAAGATTTAAGACCAGTATTTATACAAATCATATGGTAGGTACCTATGGGTACTAGGTATCTAAGTAATTAAAGTTCAACTCATATTCATATATACCTAATAAACTGAATTTGTGTTTAAACACTTATGAAGCTCTTTATTTTATTTTTCAGGAAATGAATCTAAATACTTTCACAGGTTGATATTTCTCTGATGAAACAATCACACTTAATTAATTACAAAGTCCATTCTGAGAAAGCAAATTACAACAGACCAATATTCACGGTAGCTAAATCCAATAGTCAAATATTTGCTCCTTAAAGTTATTTTTCAGGAAAGTACTTACCATCCACAAAATCTGAAGGATAGAGACGTAACCGCTTCTTAAAATCTGACATTATTCCACTTCCCACCAGACACGTCTTTTCCTAGTAATTAATTATAAATATGAAATAATAATAAAGTTTATTCAATATAATAAAATATTCCAGGTTATTGAAAAATGATATTGGATACTTTTTGATTATTGTAATAAAAATAAAATGTACAATAAAATATCAAAATATTTAAAAAAAATTATTCTGAAGCATTATTCTTTATAGAAAACTAGGAATATCCTTTTTGTGACGATAGCAACTATACCTAACTATAATTTTTACCATAATATGAACTTAAAGCTTAATTAATTTATTTAATTTAGAATTATATAAATGTGCAGGCCAAATCCTTCCAAACTGTCATTATTCTGTTGACATGAGGAATATAAAAATCGAAATCTCAGCTCAATGTAATTCGAATCCTCTGTAAATAGGAACTGGGTCTGTATATCTATATAGACTATAGAGATAATTCTGCTGCAAACCAGTCAGTTTTAAAAAAAAAATTCTTTCTATTTGATCTAATCCTCTTTCATTTGTGCAAACATTACTTTTCAATAATCTCAGTTTTAAGTACCAATAAGGTAATAAAAAGGTAATAAAAAACATTCTACTTCTAGATGTAAGTATTGATGCAAAAATTAGGTAATACATAATGATAATTAAATGTGTCTACAAAAATGTAGATTTATTCAGTTAAATTTAGAATCGATCTCTTTTATGTACATAACAAATATAAACGGATTATCTTAATAAGATGCTCAGTAATTTCCAAAATCTTTAAATATTTAATAATGTATGACAATAGATGTCTGCTGTTCAGACCAATCACTAATTTAGCAGGACATACGAGTAGATACTTACAAGATGGAAAGCTTGGTTCATAACCTCCGACACCTTCAAACTACGTCGTCGAAACAGTCTTTGTTCTTCGGCCAGATCTCTTGAATTATACTGTAGCACTTCTTTAAATTCTTGCTCTGTTTCAGCAAACAAGAGCTGTTGGCGAATTTCCATATCAGCAAATATTGTTGAAAATGTCCGCCCTAGTTCAATCTCGCTCTTAGTTCCTTTCTGAAAAAAATAAACGTTAATATTATTTAATTGCGCTAATTTCTATCAATCAACAAGACAATAACCAAATAATCACATACCTCTTTAGTTGGAGTGATAGCTAAGATGATAAAATAGACACCTTCACTTGATCTACCCAAGTTCATAGGGGTTTCTAATCGAGCAATTCCCAAATGTCGTTTGTGAACATTAGCCAAAGAACACCTAAAATACGTGAAGAAGTGATGCAATTAAAGGTCTGAACAGTCCAAGAAATTTTGTGACGTTCAATGCATAGATTGACTGTTAGCCAGTTATGTAAAGTCGTATTCAATGTAGTTGATACAATGATAAAGATTAGCCAAAAGACCCTAAAGATGGTTAGTTGTCCCAAAACAAATTCTTAAAATAAGTAACACTAAATATGGTTAGCTATGGGATTTAGGTTGGTATGGCTCTAGATAGTACTAAGTTAGATATTTCAGTACATTAATAAAATTATATTTTCGAATTTTAGAGCTAACAGTCGAAGATATACATAATTTAAGAAAACAAAGATCATTAAACCATTGTTAATATGCTCAGGTATGTATAATATACTCACCTTTGTTAGCTGTAAAATCATAAAAAATAATTTATTTCATGTACTGAAATGCCTAGTTACTTAATAATATCTACTTATATCCATAACGACCTACATGCTATAGCTATCCAGATTTAATTTCACTTATTTAAGAATTTTTGGAATTTGTTTTCGGAGAACAAACCATCTTTTAGGCAGTTGTGGCCAATTTTTGTCCAGTTTAATTTTAGTTTATTCACGTATTTTAATCGAATAGATAATATTTAGTAGAAAATCGATTTTTAAATCATTAGAAAGCCATTTACATTTTCTATATAAAAATATATTGAACCATAAATTAACTAGAACTGAAAAATAATTTATTTTATAACTTTAAAATGATGTATCTCAACATAATTATTTGGTGTTAAAAGCATCCACTTTTATTCTGTTTCATTATGCCAAATTTTATTTAAATTGGTGAAGTTTTGTTTTATACTACTCTAGGCGGTTGCAAGGGTGTGTCAACAAAACTAAACGGATTTTTATAGTACCTTGCCAAATTTCATCCAAATCAGTTAAAGTTTAGGGACCATTTTATGGGTGATGAAGAGGGAAAGAAGAAATAAAGAAAAACAATTTTAGAAAAATGGCTAACTGTGAGGATTAATGACTCGCAAACTACTAAACCGATTTCTATTAAATTTGCATATTCTCTTAACATAGCAAAGGTCAATATTTATGGACTGAATTTAGTTATTATGGTGCTTGTGTGAGTCACGGACGTCCTAAGTTTAGCTTATTTTCAGAAGTCCTATAATACTCCTGGCAAGGCTTGCTAGGTCATAGAGCTATCGGCCTATTACCCTATAATACGGGGTTAAAATATTTAATTTCAATAATCTTCTTTAGCATAGTAAAAGTCGTAACATTAAAAAAATCAATAATTTAGTCTAAAAGAAAAAGTTTTATGAATTAGTCTTTGATTGATGATGTTGTTGAGGTACTGGACTGAATTCATATTTCTTTCGACCACTGAAGCACGTCCAGTTCCATGGTACGAGAAGCAAGCCCAGAACTGAACTTGCAATGGGCGTTTGTAAGGTTTAATAGCCTTACAAGCAAGCTTAAATCAGAGCCATTTGTACTGTTCTAATGTTGCAATCACCAGCAGGATAATGCCCTATGTCATGTTAGCAATGCTTCGATGCAACATATCCAAGTCCTTCCATAGCCAGCATGTTCACCGGATCTCAATCATATTAAAAACACATGGAGCATAATTAAAAGTGGGATCAAGGCTGAACAGCCAAAGACCAAACCGGAATTGATTGCCACAGTCATTGATCTGTGGAATAGAGAGCCACAAATCCAAGAAATGTGCAAAAAAAATTTGATTGATTCCATGCCTAATCGGATCCAAGAAATGATTGTTCCTGAAGGATGGCAAACCAGATTTTAGACATTTAAAGGGCTGAAAATTATCTGATTATGACTAATATGTATTATTAGATGTTTTTTGCATAACAGTTAGTTAATTTTGTTTGTTAAAATTTAAAAATATATGTAATTATTATTGAATAATAAACTAAATTTGAGCTTGAGTCCAATTTACTGTCATCGTCGTAATTATGTATTTTTCTACATGATAATATTTTTCCATTATGACTTTTTGAATATTTTCTTTTAACGCTTTTAGCGTAGTACGTATATTTCTTAATATTTTTTATCTATGCCTTACATTTTTTCTCTTTTAAAACTAATTAATTACAACTATATTCTAAACGACCAATTTCTGTACAACTTTCCTTTTAGATATGACTATTTCCTTAGATTTTTTTGTATAATCCGAATTAAGACTTTTTACAACTTTTCTATATACATTCTATATACATTCTATATACTTTTCTATATACTTTTCTATGTACATGACGCCCTAGACATAGAAATCTAAATGTTGAGCTTTTTGCAGTCGGCAATAAATCTGCAAATTTTTGGTTCTGTTTCCTAAGAAAACAAACACCTTTTTATATGTATGATGAATTTACTTATCAAGATATGAAACCATAGAAACTAACTTCGGTGTCTTTTACATTGCACTTAATGCAATATCCAACCTAATTTTGATATAATATTACATTTTATAAAAACATAAATAGATTAATTTTGTATATAATCGCATTTGTAGAAATGCAAAATTCACATTAGACTTTACAAATCCAAATTGTGATATCAGAAAATAGGTAGTATGCGAACTCTAACTTGTAACCTTGTAAAGATAGAACAAAATATAATCAGAGAGAAAAACAAAGAAAAAGAAAATTTACTAGAAAAATAAGAAAAAATTGCAGATATTCTATAAAGTTTGAGATTTTAATATTAGGTTATTATGACAAGTCTGTAATCATGCTACTTACATGGCACATATCCAAGTTTGATCTGTTGCTAAACCTTCACTTTCATTAATAGAAATTCCTTTGATTGTTTTAGCCATTCGTTGATCTAAAAGTTAAAATTCATTTTTTATAAATAAAACAGACCAAAAAAAGTATATCATATAGTAAAAAATGTCTTTCACTATCTGTGTTCCTTGTCTTACAACCACATAAATGGGTCTTGATACGACATTTTAATAAAATCGATTAATGTTTAGAATGATGATATTCGGTACTGTAAACGAATGATGATAATCAAGATAGGAAATAACCACATTGTAAGATACTATATGTAGTTTCTAAATTACTAAACCAAATTTGGTACCAACATCGAAGTCAAAAGATTTTATTTTCAAGTTAGAAAACATTTCTATGTGAAAAATTCAATAATGGCGCCGATTCTATAAATGTAAATATCTAACAACCAATTACCATTGTTTTAGATAGTATAAAACCATATAAAACTACAAGGAAAACTAAATTAAATATTAGGTATATCTAATTGAAAAGTTTAAAAAAGTCAACCTCTTTACCAGGGAACGCCTTAATTTTGTTGCTTTTATCCATTTTAAAATACGTATTAACATCACTGCAAATATACATGCACCTACGAGTATGTTATCGTTATTTTTCCAAACCCAAAATGTCTAAATACTTACAAAAAAAAGTATAAGAAAATGTTTATTATGTAAGGTAGGAAAATACAAAATAGTACTAGCAACATCTCAACAAAGCAATTGTTGTAAAGCTCTGTGGATTATGATTATTAACCAATTATGACAATGCTACATTATGCACTCATATTGTAAACTCGTGTAGTTAAAATGCGAAAAATATTATTGCTCACCTATACTTAGATATCGAACCAAAGAAAATCTGTATGCATTTTGGTTGTTGTAGTTATTGCCTAGCCATTATTTTTAGTCTTTCAGCCAAAACGTTAATTGTTTAAAAGCGCTAAATGCTTTGCTTTAGCATATTGTAGGCAGTGTCCAGTTTGATTATAAAACATTTGGATTTCAATAAATCAATTACGTAGCTGTTCATAAACATACAATTATTTATTTAGCAAGTTGTATATTTTAGAAAATTAATATTTTCACAGCCAATAATTGAAAATGTGCATAAACATCTAAACAAAGCCTATTGAACGATAGTTATTAATAACATAATTATTAGATAACCTACAACTGAAGAAAGTCTACTACTAAAAGCCGAATAAAAATCATTAGATATAGTAAATATATATTCACAAATATCTTGTACGATCCACAATTACAATCTTTAAAAAATAAATTTAAAATCTACACTATTAAAAATCAGCTTTCTAATTTGCTGTATACGCCACCAATTTCAATTGATACATTTGAATTTCAGTGGTTGATTTGTGTGTCTCAAATATCTATATGGTTGATCTTTATGTAATTTGTGATATTTATTATACTAAGAAACAGACCACTGTAGCAATAAATTTGCAGTTACAAAAGTAAGTGGAAAATGTGTTCAATAATAAATAAATGAAATGAAAAGGAACAAGACAAAATAAGATTTTACAAAGCCATGAGTGAGGAAGACTTTTAGCATGCTCCTTGTGGTAATGCCATTCTATGCATTCTATAGCTACGAAAATCCAGATTTGTTGGAGCTTCAGGAAGATTTCAGGGATTTCATTTAAATTGATATATGTATGTACATGAAAAGGTGGTTTTAAAAGACTCCAGCAACGAACACTACAAAAAACAAACGAAATTATTAGACATTTTTACGAAACAAATCTTGTGGTATAATCCCCCAGCGGTCCAACATATGTAAAAGCAGTAACTGTTATAATTGCTGTATATCAGTAATATGAAAGTGACAAAGAGCTTAATTATCATTTCAACCTTGGCAGATATAATAAAAGTGGGGTAGGTGGCCACCAAAATTACTCAAAAAGGTATCAATTGATTTGCTTGAAATTTGGAGTTTGTGTTCCAAATTCTCCTTGTGGAGTTTTTGAAGTAAAAAAAATTGGGTTCGACAGCCAAATGTTCGCTCGACGGCCCTCTGGAAATGTGAGGTTGGGCCAAAATGGCAAAAACATATAAAAAAGATCATTGGAATGCCTTAAAATTTCGAATATCTAACTCTTTAAAAAAAGTTAGAAATTGAGGACAACTGATTTTTGTGCCATACATCGTTATAAATGGATTATTTTCAAATTCAACTTTAACAAATAAAATCATTCCAAAATCACTGGAAATGACCTAGAAACTAATAATTAGTCATTTTTATTCAAATAGAGTCATTTATTGTAAATAAAACACTTTTGAAAAATATCAATTTTTATAGACCATGGCCTTACCCGCCCAGTATGGTGGCTCTCATAGACCATGGCCTTACCCGCCCAGTATGGTGGCTCTCATAGACCATGGCCTTACCCGCCCAGTATGGTGACTCCCATAGACAATGGCCTTACCCGCCCAGTATGGTGGCTACCATAGACCATGGCCTTACCCGCCCAGTATGGTGGCTCTCATAGACCATGGCCTTACCCGCCCAGTATGGTGACTCCC
>JAUYWI010121428.1:0-10315 GCA_034780595.1 Parotoplana pacifica
TGGTTCAATTACGAAAATCAGCGTTTACACCAGACCCGTCTAGCTTGCAGACTTAGAATCTGAAAGTTGGAGGCTAAACTAAATTAAGGTTCCCAAAATTTGCCCAAAAAAAGGACCTTTGATTTCATTAGCCCTCGTCGGAGGAAGGCAATATGTTTTAACAGTGTCATCAACTCCGCAGCCATGAAAATAGTAATACTCGGCTGCTTGACCTGCCTTGCTATGAATTCGGATTTTAATAGATCTTAGTAGGCAGGGTTTTTGATAAAATTGTAAAATTCTTTTCCTGAGCAGAATTTATCCACCGGAAACTAAAAACTATCTTTCCCTATCGTCTAATTGACCATAGTATATATTATGTTCATTGTCCCATTGCAGGTTGATACTTTGTGAAGACTTTCACATCGACGCCACTGAGTTGATCAAAACAAGTGGTGTGGTCTTTCCTTTCTTCGAATGACATAGATATTTTGAATTTTGAAATAATTTCATCGAAGATCAATGTTAATAAATCACATGATGTGTTCCAGACGAATCGATTTAGTTCATAAACACCTCTCTCCACCAATGTAGTCATGGGATTGATGTGACGTTTCATTTGTGGCCTCAAGGGACTAAGTAATTCGGTGCAATGCATACAAATTTCCTCAACTGGGATCACATCCATATAGGCTATAAATTTAATTCATTGAACCTGCAGCAAGCTTTCATACAAAAAAAATCTCGTTAGAAGATATTTCACAAGAAAAAAAAACTAATTTAACTTAAATTTGATTTATCACGAATTCCAACAAGATTGCATGTCACATTGTTTACAAGAAACCTATCCCATGATACCAGCGAAGCAGATTTAATTACTTTTCAATAACCTGTCTAATTACTAAATAAGAATTCTTTCTTTTTTGTTGGGTATAACCTGACAGAACCTACAAGATGTTTGTTTTATTTTATTTAAAAATAGTAGAATGTCTCTAATAAATAAAATAACGTTACCTGCTTTATCAAAGTTATTAGCAATTCGACATATTTCTTTAGCTCAAATAAAAAAATGAATATTATTTAAGATTAAAAATAACAATGCTTCTATTATAATATTTATCTATTACTTCATAGTACTAATACTTTATTCTTATAAAGCTATAAATATTTTTTCGTAAGAGTGCATTTAAAACTTATTGTCCTATATATTTCCATGTCTAATCCTTATAAACACAAAAAGAAGCAAACAAAACTCTACGCTACAATTTCTTTCATGACAAACTTTTTGAGGCCTGGGGACAAATTATAATTCCTAGGTATTACCTAAGCGGTTTTGCCATAAATTCATTAATTGAAGGATTAATGGGAAGATTAGTGTTCCATAAGAATATAAATGTCGGAATTACTTATATCCGGAAACAATAAGCAATCGACATCACAAAAGCAAAATGCATTTCTCAGTAGTTAAGAAGATAAAAAGGCAAAATAAAATTAAAACATTCTGATATATTAAATTAAAGATAGAGTTATGTTATTATATTTTCAACGAAGAAAATGTGGAATCAAAATAGCTGAAAACACAATTAGAAATACATTAATTTTAAATATAACTGTGAAGTTCAGATTATAAACTGTTTAAAAAATCACATGAGGATATGCACTGATTTTTTTTTCATTCTATAAGAAACATTTCTAAACTTTGTACATAATATCTATTATATAGTTCAACTTAATTAATTAATCAGAATTCTAGATGGATAAAGAAAAATCACACAATAAGGATTTTAATTAAAACGTTTGTTTAATAATAAGATAGAAAAAATGAAGACAATATACAAAATCGAAATTAATTAATTAAAATTCCTTTAAACGTTACCTAGTAGAAAACTGTAATCATACATATCTACATGTACATGTTTGATATAATATTCCAACAAAAGTTTATTTAGTAACTGAATGAATAAATGATGGTGCAAAACTAAAAAATATGTAACAAACTTGTTTTAGAAAGGTTTTTAATAATTATTTTTTTAAGGGGGAATAAATAAAGTATTAGATTTTTATTCAATTTTCTACATTTAGAACAATGAAAATGTGGATTTAATGATTCTAAAAATACTTGATTCAAATATCATTAAAAATTATGATTTATATTTTATTACAACTTTTCCTATATGTTACATCTTACATACGACAATTTCTATTCAATTTTTTCAATACAACATTTTGTAAATTCATTTTCTCAAAATGACTTTTTCATGTACAACGACTTTATTTTCAATACTATGAATTTCTTGATAAAATGGTTTTATCTTCTTTTGCATCTTAAAAGGAATTAATATGCCTATTATATAGTTACAAATAGTTTTTTCTGTTATAACCAAATACTTAATATTTTCGTTTTCAAAATATTCTGATAGCAAAGTGCAAAACAGGTTAAATTATTTCCTGAAATCAACTTGAACATTTGTAGCTTAAAAAACAGATACCGCAGATATTATGTATTCTCAGCATAGGTACCTACCACCCCGAAACCAAACAACATGTCTGCACACCACAATAAATGTGCAAAGCTGTCAGTTATGGCAGCAAAAGAGAAAAAAAGCAAAAATTCTTTGCCGACACTCAGTTTCAAGCAAATATCTTTAATTAACCTGGTTTCACTTCTGGTTGTTGTGTGCACTACACGGATGTGATTACCGCGGAGGCTGGCAGTGATATCGCCTACAAAGTGATTTCTCATGTACTTTAAAGCATTTCGGCCAGAATTTCAAATTACATTTTCATTATCAATGTGCTTAGTGAGGGGTACCTGACAATGATGTGACAGGAGTTCCACGCCGAATGTCAACCAGATAGCATAATAATGACTTCAACAAACAACGTCCCTCCTATTTATCCAACTTACCTAACCCTAACCTTAATAAATAAAAACTGTAACAACTTTATTGGAAAAATTGTTATTGACATAATTCCTAATTATTTTTTTTTGTTTCCAAATCCGGATGCAGTTCGTCATTTACGTTGGTAAATTGACATTGTATTCTGCATAAAATGTTTACAGAATGCAATGGTTGCAATCTGCATATCTCTCGGTCTGCTTATACCTAATCTGGATACAAGTAATATTATATCACCCCCTATGCAGACTACCCAGTCCAATGATATTTTTTAGTTTGGCGATTGACGTATACAGTCTGTTGCACGCATCGGGAATAATTTTCCAAAATAAAATGTAATTGTTATGTAAAATATATTATTAAGAGATGTCAACTAAATTTGAAAAAAGCGTATAATATAAACTACATACATACTATAGGCATAGAATTTTTATTTGAAAGCATTAAAAGCGCTCTCTACATTTCTAAATTAACATTCGATTTTCAAATAGCTGATTGAGAGGATTTTTTATTCAAACAAAATTTATGGCACTTAGAATGAAAAATATATAGCGAGTGTGATGCTTTATTATTATACTTTTAAGTAGTTATCTAAATAGTGGCATTACTTCAATATAATTTCAGTGACTAAAAAATAATACTAAAAAAGATATGTATTCTAATTTAGATTATACTTATTCTAGTTTTTCGACGTTAGCTTGGAGAATAAAAAAGAATATTAATTTTGTTTCTTTTTGAATAAAACGATCTCGAAAAAAGCATAATTTGTTTACTTTTTACTTTGTTTATTTCATATATAAACAAAGACCTCAGCGACATGGCAAAATGTCCTAAAAGTAAGTAAATTCTAGAAAATCATGTGCAATATAAATCAAGTACAAATGACCAATTTGAAAAGATAAACATTTACATTTTCATTTGACCATAAACTAGCTTATCTATGAATTCCATTTTATCACACATAATGCGATATAAAGATCTTATAAATACAAATTCCGAAGATTGTAAAATCGAAACAAAACATAATACGTTTGATACAACAAAATGTTCAATACAGAATTAAGTTTCTACGTTTTTTAGATAGAAACTGGGCGAGCTCTCTGAAATTCACTAGATATCTAATTAATCTATTATGGGTTAAGTAATCTCCTTCTTTAAAAAAACATGCCTTAGCTATCTATTATTAACTAAGTCTAACATGATAAATGATTTCGAAATTTATCAACCATATAATACAGAGTAGGAAACTACACAGAACAGATAAAATATTAACAGCAGCACCATTAATTATATTGTTTGAATCTATCCCACCTCTACTTACTTTATATCCATCAGAATAAAAAAAGATGATAATAATACAAAGAAATTAAACAGCTATATTGAATAGTTTCATTTTATTAGTAGATTAGTGAAACTAGTGTAAAAAAGTTTATAATTAGAGGACGCAAAAATATGTCGGAAAATTAGAAGGAAGAGAATATTCTACCCACGTTAGGAGAGTGATGTAGAGTGGAAATACGTCCATATCAATAGTATAGATAGGTAGGTACGTCCATATCAAGAATGAAATGGTGAGGTAGGTACGTCCATATCAAGAATGATATGGTGAGGTAGGTACGTCCATACCAAGAATGATATGGTGAGGTAGGTACGTCCATATCAAGAATGATATGGTGAGGTAGGTACGTCCATATCAAGAATGATATGGTGAGGTAGGTACGTCCATATCAAGACTGATATGGTGAGGTAGGTACGTCCATATCAAGAATGATATGGTGAGATAATACGTCCATACCAAGAATTATATGGTGAGGTAATACGTCAATACCAAGAATGATATGGTGAGGTAATACGTCCATACCAAGAATGATATGGTGAGGTAATACGTCCATATCAAGAATGATATGGTGAGGTAATACGTCCATATCAAGAATGATATGGTCAGGTAATACGTCCATACCAAGAATGATATGGTCAGGTAATACGTCCATACCAAGAATGATATGGTGAGGTAATACGTCCATATTGCATTTTATTGAGGTGTTTTATTTTACCCAAATCAGTCATACAAATTCGGGGTGATTTAACCCCCCCCCCCCAGTATTTCTTTCTCTCCTCTCATTCACTTCTTCAGTAAAATTATACAGAAGACACCGAAAACAATAAATTTTAATCATAGATTTAATCAAAGATTTTATTCGGACACACTATACTAAGCAGACTGTTGTGGCTGTTGTTGTCTATTTTCAATTTAGTACAGACTGTTAATCGAGAAGTTTTTTAAATATCATTGTTTCAAAGTGTTGATGGTCATTCATTTCACCTTTCCATCTACAAAAACTAAATTTAAAAATTAATACAGAAGCAATCTAAAAGTTAAAAAACAAAAAATTGAAAAGAAGTTGTTTTTCAGTTTAATTTCCAGAATTTTGAAATAAAGATTGTTAGTTTGCAATAGAAGTTAATTTCAAGCTTTTTCTTTCAAATACATAAATATGGATCTATTAAACTTCATAGCAATCAAAGGAAATTTTAAAACGCTTTTGAAATAGAAAGATAAATATAAAGTACAAAGTAAGTATGAAGGGGTGTCTAAACCCTTCAATCAAACTGCTCGTAAACCCTTCAACAATTTGGTATCAGTATACTAAATTCTCTTTTGGATATATTGATATAAAATTATTATATTTCTAACCCTCAAGGTCACCTGGGTCACCTAACGGTCCTATGAAAAAACGAAGTTGGGTCAAAATGGCCAAAATGTCCTTTTACACTAAGTTAGCTGATGACATAATAGTTGCTCACGTCAACAGCCTAACAAAGAGAGTTTGTCACTAGAACTGTTTCGAATTGCTTATAAATTTTTACTGAAAGTCAATTAATATGAAACTAAATCAAAATCAAATCAAAATCAAAATCAAAATCAAAGTATGCCCACTTATCATTTTATGACTTTCTAGTTCATTTTTGTTTAACATTTAGATACCTATGCATTCTATTCTCTTAAAATAAATGTCATAAAAGTTAAGTAGGTTTTGATTTATAAATCATTATGCATCGTACCTAAATAATAAAAATTGAAGTATACATTGCATAAAAAATGAAAGGAATGAAATTGGTTTTCGTGGATGCAAAAACTTGTAAAACAACTGAAAAGAATAACGTTTGCAGATGTAATTTTTAAATCTGGAAAATAGGTATTCTGAAACTCAAATTATGCAGCTACAACTTTTGCCCATTTTCGTTGTCACAATCTTCAAATATTGTTTAACCTTTTTTCTGACTATATTGTCCCTGACCCAGAGAACTCACTTGAATAAAAAATGGCAAATGGTAATACTACTGGTATTAGATATTATTGGAGTGTCGATAATTCTTTTGTTTTTATTAATAAAATTAATAATATCAAAGCTCATTCTTTTTTAACATTATATACTAATTTGCCTCTTAATGAAATCAAACTCAGTTAAGTAAGCTTATTAGAAAAATGTTTTTAAATTCTAATTTCAACTACATTGCTGTCAATCTTTCACATCTAAAGCTTTATATTCATCAATTTTATTCCACCTAAGAATTATTCTTATTTCACCTGTACTGACCTGTGTGCTCCTCTTGATTTTATTCTTTACAACACTTTTGTTAAATTTGGTCCTCTTTTATTTAATCAAATTAAAGGTATACCTATGGGAGGAAATGCTAGTCCTCTTATTGCTGATCTGTAAAAGAAGGCACTGAAACTGTCTATAATTCCATATACATTGATAATATTGCTACTCATAACATTGTCAATTTTCTAGTTATATTTAAAGATATCTATGCTAAAGATTTAATTCTTGAACAAAGTAAAGTTATGGATTAAGAGATACATTTTTTATGTTGAATTTGAAGTAGTTAATTATTAATTTCATACTAAAATTTATCATAAAGAAAATGATTTTTCGTTTGACAGTAATATTCATTCTGTTTGGATATAATTGCCTCTACAGCCAACTCAATAGATATGCTCATATTTGTGTTTCAAGTTACTTTACAATAAATTAAGCACCAGAGGTTATAACACTAAACTTCTATTAAGAAAATTAAGTATGTTTTGTAAATACATATTATCGCTAAATACAGCCCCGCCAATTAATAACTACGTCCCCTATCTAACTTCATGTTAAGTGTTTTATGAAGATTGTCACATTAAGACAACTTTTTGGAGAATATTTCAAAAGTAAAAGATTTGTGATAATCTCACAAGATGAATATGCTTACAAAGTTTTGATTTGATCTTGAAAGATGTTGTCATTTTATGTTGAAGCCTTATTTATATTTTTACACATCTTTTGGTTGGATTACATTCATTACTAACGTACTGTCGAAGACTTGAGATAAATTATTGTTTATTTCTTATTTTGAATGTTTGCTGCAGTAAAATTTTTATTTTACATACAAAATGTTTCGTTTATGTCCAAATTATTCAAAATTTCCCATGCTTTTTCTAAAAATAGTTAATAAATCATAAGTTGACCTTGTGTGACCTTGAAAATATGTTTTACATGTAGATTGGGTACACATTTCTATTAGCTCACAATACATTTATGGGCTCTACAGCTTGCTTCTAGAATTATGATTAGTCTTTTGAAATAATTAGCCATTTCCAAATATGCACCTTACTATTTGGCATATAATGATTTTTATTTTTTCAATAGCATAGATATTTACATTTTATTAATACATAATAATATAAAACATATTATGTATTTAGTTTTTATGCTATTCTGAAAACTGATTTTTTGGTCGTCATCTTGGTTTCAAGAAAAGTTGCCCAACAGATATCAAGTGCCACCCGCCTGATTCGTGATAAGCATGCCATAGACTGCTAGATATAAGTGAGAAAACCTTTATTCCTCTATATTTTATTCTACAAAATCAGGTTCACCCTTGTGGCTCCTGGACTACAATCAATAATGATAAAAAATATCAAAAAGTTGTGCTGTTTCTGCATGTAATAAATAAGCCTACCGAGTGATATTGTAAGCGGTACAGGTGCAGTGTCAGACATCTTGTTAGGGGTATTAGAAGACATACATGTTTACTAGCGCTATATCTTGCCACCCAATATCTTTGATTGAAACACTGATTCGGGGTGAAAATGTCTAATAGAGGCATAAAACGAAAGGGCCTATTTCCATGTTTTGCTTTACATAGAACAGTGTCCCTTGGGGTCACGTGATCCCAACATCAATTTAAAAATAAAGATTGGCCAAATTTGACATAAATTTATGTTCTTTTACTCACCTTCTATCTTCAATGATAATGGTTCTGGTAGGATACTGCTCGACTTGCACAATAATATAGACATATTCCAGCTTTTTATCGTCATTCTAAAACCGTTCAAAGTTATCTCAAATTCATTTTTTATATATGACATAAGTTCTTACAGAAAAAATGAATAAATTACATATATCAGCTATTTAATTACAACAATATTACATAAAAAAATAATACAAAACTACCGACTACGAAACGAATATATTAAACGTTTATAACAATTTCAGAAAATAATATTTCAAATACGTTAGATAAAAAATCTATCAGTAATAGTGTAAAGTTTTAATAAACTCGCTAACAATGCAAGTCAAATGTAAGTCAGATTACTATGCCAATACAGACTGCCGTAAAATAAACTGAAAAAGTAACGACAAATCTAAACAACCTAATAGCATAAAATGCAAACTTACATCTCTTTTCATAACATGCACTGTTGCACTGTTATCAGAGCCTTCCAAATGAAACTGAACTCCTAATACACGACGACCTTCTTCATCAAACCAGGTGCTTTGCCTAAAATACAAAAGGGAAATTATGTTTAACATAAAAAACGTCACAAAACAAGAAATACCTATCGATTTATTTATTACAAAACACCAATTTACTTATAACCAATAACTACTTACAATTCCGTTATAGCTTGTTCATTGTATTACTAATTCAAGTTACATATTATTTCAAATACTGTTTTTTTAGTTTTAATTAAAATTGTACTTTTCAAGAGTTTATCAGTGAAAAACTAATTTTGATGTGTTTAAAAAAGTGTCTTCATAATTGTTTTCAATTCTCATAAAAAATTTCAAACAGAGCTTCAACGCTCAAAGTACAAAATGGGGAATACTATGAGGGGCCCTGGCTGGCTGATTTGCCCCCCTCCCCGTTGTTATATCTGAGTGCGTCAAATAGCGGTTATAAGTTGTCCGAAGTTACCTATCGTTTATTTCTCTCTGAATATCTAGGAATCTGTCAGTGAATCTCACTATAGGTAGAATTTATTGATTAATTCCTTTGACATTTTACTGTATTTTACCAAATTCAATTTTATTTTTGTAATCAAATTGCTTTGCAATAAACTGTATTTAGAACATATTTATAGATAGAATAAAATTTCTACTGCAGACAAACTTACTGAAATATAATAAATAAAAAATCTGGAAAACCTTAGACAGTACTAACACCATAGAATTGAATATAATCTAATTAAAAGTGTAAAATTATTGCTTGAACAGGGAAACAACATTTTTTCAAGATTGAATGAAAACTATGAAATTAGTTCATCCCGTTCTACACCCAAGCTGAAGCATGATAAGATGGTGATAGAAAGTACTATCTAGTCTATCAGAATACTAAAATTTAAAAAAAACAATCCAATCAGAAATGAAATCTATAAAAATATTGAAATGTAAAACCAACAAGAAATATGATGCGTGACTTAGGACACTCAGCGGTGTGTACACAACCATCACATAATCTAGTTATTATTGAAATTATAAAAGACAGGCACTAGTAGAATTAAAAGATAGAACATTATTAGTTTTTGAGATGTAATATAGAAATATAAATTTTAAGCAGTAGTAACGTCGTGGACGCCCTGTAGATAAGGTTAATATTTAGAATTGTAGGTGATAGTATTGACTTACGCAACATGTCTTCGACGGCCACGCCTGTCTGTTTCCCCATAGCCTTTAATGTTCTTCCCCAAACAAGCTTGCACCTAAAGATAAAATAATAACAATTTGGCTGTGTCAATTGTTTACAAAACAATCTGGTCCTTACTAAACTTAAAAATGCAGTTATGTGAAGACAAAAGGGTATGTAAAATAATGCCTCAAATTTACACAAATATTTTCTAAAAATTTCAAATTATGTATTTGGTTTATCAAAACAAACATTTTTATGGTTCTAATGTTGATGCTACCCATAATTTCTCCTCTCTGTCTCTTACATAATGTATATGTAAAACTATGAATAGCATCAAAATAAAACAAGCAAAAATGTTAGTTTCGATAAACCAAATAATTTAAAACTCCCAGAAAATGTTTATAATACTAAGCGTGTCTAATAAGTTCTAATTTTATGATAATAAAACACGTTGAAGAAGATCCAAAATCAAACATTTA
>JAUYWI010121439.1:0-10315 GCA_034780595.1 Parotoplana pacifica
CATTCCTTCTCCACGTATTATATGTCCAATCCAATTCTTCTTTCTTCTGATTATTGTTTCCAACATGCTGCGTTTTTGTTTCATTTGTTGAAGTACTTTTTGATTTGTCTTCATGTCTTTCCATGTTATCTGTTGCATTCTTCTATTCTTCTCCAAATCCAGATTTCTAGTGCTTCAATTTTCTTCTTGTCTTTTTCTTGCAATGTCCTGGTTTCCGCTCCATATAGTGCTATACTCCATACAATTCTCTTCACGATATTCTTCTTAATTTATAGTCGTAATGTTTTTGTTAGTAATTCTCTTCTTTTATAAATGCCGTTTTGGCCATTGCAATCCTTGCTCCTTTTTTCGTTACTCCACCTTCCATCCGATGTTATAATAATTGCTCCTAGGTATTTGAAGGTTTTGACTTGTTCAACTTGTTGATTGTTAAGTGCAATGTTCATTTGATCCTGCCTATTTCTTGAAACTCGCTTTACCTTTGTCTTCTATATGTTTATCTTCATGTTGAAATCCTTTGCTTTTCTATTTAAGCTGTCTACAAGGTTTTGTAGTCCTTCTGTTGAGTTTGCTATCATTGCTTTATCGTCTACGAATCGCACTTCTTTAGTTATTTCTTCTCCTATTGTTACTCCGTCTTGTATGTGGTTCTGTGTATATCGGTGATAGTAGGCATCCTTGTCCAATTGTTGCTGGTTTTATTTCTTCATTGTCTATTATTACTGTTGCTTTCTGATTTAGGTAGAGATTTTGAATAAGGCGTCTGTCCTTCCAGTCAATTGCTAATTCTTTGAGTGTTTCCATTAGTTTTTTTCTAATTTACCCTGTCAAATGCCGTCTCAAAGTCGATGATGCATAATATGTATAGTCAATGATCATATCCAAGGCTTCTTTCGACTATTGCTTCCCTAGTGCCGCATCCACACCAAAATCCAAATTGACTTTGTCCAATGTCTGTATTTGCTTTTGCTTCCAATCTTCTAGTTAGTATTCTGAGCATGATTTTTGATGCATGTGATATCAGGCTAAAAGTTCTGAAGTCTGCGCAATCTACTGCATTTGGTTTCTTATTTAATTATACGATAATTGTTTTGTAGAAACCTTTTGGCCACTTTCCTTGATCGTACATTGAATTGCAGATATCGGTGAGAATTTTCATTGTTTGTGAGTTGAGGGATTTAAGTAGTTCTGCTGGTATTCCATTCGTTCCTTCTACTTTCTTTGTCTTCATATGTTTAACAGCTTCTTCAACTTCACATTGTAATATTGATGGTCCTCTGAAGTCGTCATTGACAGTTCCTTCTTCTTCTAGTTAAAGATCGTTTTGTTGTAGAGTTCTTCTATGTATCTATGTATGTCTTCCACCGATTCAATATATCATCCTTATTTGTGAGGAGAATTCCATTTTGTCCTTTTTTTCAGTTCTTCACTTTCATGCGTTTTCTTTTCTTCTGTTAATTGTCGTATTTTTGGTACATTAAGTCGCTTTGTTCCTTTTTGTCCATATCGTTGATATTACTGCATATTTCTTGCCTCCATGCTTCTCTTACTTTCTGTGTCACCCTTTTAAGATCATTACGTAGTCTTTCCATTTGCCCCTTTCTTGTATTTTCTCCATCATCTTGTCATTTATCCATGGTTTATTTGGGGCGATTTTTCTGATGTATCCTATATTGGTGAACTAGCAAATACTGTGTTTTTCCAGATGTAGATATGGTCTTGTACCATGTTTCTTGGACCTGTGTCTCAATGGAATATATCATCCAATCATTGACCAAAGAGTCAATGTCATCTGTATTTGGCAAGACAGCTTTCAGTCCTTTCCAAGTTATTTGACAAGAACTTTCCCACATTCTTGAGTTCTGACCTAAAATGTTTTAAAATTGATTTGGAAAATGGTAGCTTTGGAAGGTTGGAAGCAATAGCAATGTAAAATGTTTTCTCATCCTTAATCAGGTTTGGCATGGTCTCCAATAAGTAGGATTTGATTGCTGGTAGCTGTTCAACCCATATCTTACAAACAGGCATCAATGAAAGCCATCTGCTTTCAAGATGGCGAAGGAAAATGTTA
Organism: Parotoplana pacifica; assembly: GCA_034780595.1. NCBI lineage: Eukaryota > Metazoa > Platyhelminthes > Proseriata > Otoplanidae > Parotoplana > Parotoplana pacifica. Next base: position 2,072 of record JAUYWI010121439.1, read on the forward strand.
TCATCCAATTTAAGGATTGCTTGAACAATTTTGTAATCTTCTCTGTGGGCTGTGGAAAGCTTAAACCAATTGAAAACATCAATTGCCAATTCATCAATGTCCCATGACAAAGAATTCAAACCAGCATGAACTGCATTCGAAACAGTATGGAGTGTGCATGAGTCCATATGAATTAATTGTGAGAAACCATTATCGTCACACCATTTGTTCAATAGATTATGCAGATACTTGTTTACATTAGGACCATCACTGCTAAGCATACGAAATTTTGATGCTGGAAGTTAATTCTTGCTCAAAAAATATGAAATTTATGTCATGAAAAATATATAGGACAAACCTAAAAAATATATGAGGTGCCAGAAGAGGCAATTTTAAAACACATTTTATTAAAGAAATTGCTTCAATCGGCCTAGAATGCAACTTTACCTCCGATTTCTGATATTCTGAACTAAAAATAACTCATCACATTATTAGATGACCTCTCGTGACATTTTGTCTTTGATTTGGCATATCAGAAATCAAAGTTGTTGCCAAAACTTAAACAAACAACCTCAATTTAGCCACAAAATATGTATGATAATACATCAAAATCCATTTTGAGACGTTCAACATTAAAATTATCACTTTGCAGTGTTTGTACAATGTGTTTTAGTGACTAGGGAACGACCCTGGGGCGCCCAACTTTAATATAATGGACATTTTGGCCCTTTTAAAGAACACCTTAAGATGTTTTTTGAACGTAGCACATAATAAACTTATTATATCTCAAAATCCAGCTTCGGCCGTTTACCTAAACTTAAAATTAATCCCTATTAATGAGCCTAATTGAGAACGGGTTTAAAGTGTACTTTGCAACGTCTAAACATCTTAAGATGTTTTTGAACGTAGGATACAATAAACTTATTGACATTTTAAATGTATTCATGTCAAACAAGTGCAATAAGACATCACACTATATAATAGTTATTTAATGTTGCATATTAAATCAGAGATTTAGCTATCTCTAGCTAATAGAGATTTTGATAGAAAAAAGTAAATGCGACTACTGATATTTTCAATGTCCGAATAACAAAAATTGATCAGTAATGGAAGTTGAATTACGCTGTTAATAATAAATATTTTCTATTTATTTTTCATTACTTGAAAATTTGAAATGTTCTCTTTCACTATCTTTAAAAAATTATTTAGTTTTAAATTAGATATTGTTATAAATTTATAGATTCAAAATGAATGGTTTTACATAGATAGCCCTGAATACAAAAAATAAAAGTGTAGTAAATTCTTTTTGTATGTAAAATAGGATTATATTTTTGCAATATTTGAAACATAAATTTATAGAAATGCCATATCACTTGCAAAAATATGAACTATGACTTTATAATTAATATAAAAATATACAAAAATAACTCACCAAACAATGAGATGGGATATGTTAATCCCAACTGAACAACAGGATCTGCCATAATTGCCTTCCATAGTGGACTATCCTCCGGTAACGCTTCTAAATCGTAAGAATTATCATCATCAAGGTTTGGGCTTAACAAATGATCCAACTACAAAACGATATAATAAAGCATAATCTTAGTCGTAACAATTAGTGTCTATCATATAAGAAACCACATGCTGTACCAGGTTATTTGTTGTAACGCTATGTACCAGTTGCGGTCTCAAAGACCGCAATATTAAAACACATGTAGAAAACTATTTTTGAATTAAAATCATATTTGTTTAATATAATATATATATCTACATAGGTATAATATTCAGTAAATTACCCAATAGAGAGAGGAAACCAGATTTCAATTATACCTACATATAACGTCTCTGGCTTCTAGTCTATGATTCATATGCACGCATATACAATATTGTAGAAACCATAGATATAATTCTAATATTAGGTTCCTTATTCTGACTATACGTTAGTTTTATTTTTGTTTTGTTGTGATATTTTAGTATTGACATTTTCTACATTTTTCTATTATTCTCATCATTTTTGAGTGCTTATTTGTTTTTGTTTTTACACAAAATGTTATGGATTCTGAATTAGATGAAGACTGGTTACAAAGTGATATTCTACTAGTGATGATGAGAGTGATTATTCTATTGAACAGATTGATTCTGAATCTGATTAAATAAATGTGGAGATTGCTGTCAATACAGCACCAGATGGTACGCAATGGAGCCTTGATGCACCTCAAAGTCGACAAGCTGTCTGCCGTAATATTCGTAATTTGAATAATGACCCGATAGGTCCAAAGTCACAACGTGCGAGAAATGCCACAACACCCAAGGAAGCCTGGAAATTATTTTTTACAGATGATTTAATTGAGATTTTGTTTATTCACACTACTAACCGACTAGAGCAAAAGTGAGTTAGCTCATACCATAAAATAATTGAAATGCACTCAAAACTGTGTTTGCTTTTTAATTACTAAGAATTTCCATGAGCTTACTACTTTTTTCTTGTTTAAACTTATTTTCTTTCGCCCTTGGTATAATTGCATATGTAGAATCGAACTTTAATTTTGATTTGCTTTCTGAATATAGATCCATTGAGTAGATATTCGGAAAGCCATTTTAAGTGTCCAACAAGAATATGTTCGGTTTATTCGCAATTTCACGCATTGAACTGGCGTACATGAAAACAGTAGGTAAATTTATCAGAAATTCTGGTGATACGTAAATTTTGACTTGCTTTACCAGATTATGTGTAGCGTCGTCTATTCGGTTAGTGAATTCGTGAACTGTGAGGTTTATTGTCCATTCATAGGAGACATTTGGATGAACACGTCACTTAATTTCCAGTGAAATGCAACATCGTCAGCCAAAATCTTCAAAGATATTTTAGTTGTTTTGACCAAAAATGCACATTTTATCAGATTTAATTATGTTTATCAAATAGTGACTGATGTTAAATGATCAAAAATAGTTGATATATATCCAGAGATATTATTGACATTGACTATCAAAGAAAATTGTGCTTACATAAGCTTTTTATTGAAAAATATTTTTCACTGATGTTTGGCATATAGTTTATGTAAAATGGAATATTTACTGCAGCAAACATAAAAATAATAAATTAAAAATCTGGCAAGCCTTCGACAGTACTAATATACTATAGATTTGAATATAATCTAACCAAAAGAAGTGTAAAATTATGGCTTCAAAATAAAACAACAACTTTTCAAGATCTAATCAAAATTATGAAATCATATGCATCTTGTTCTACATTCAAACTAAAATATGATAAGATGTGCAGGAGCCGGCACTATCATATACTGAAAAGACAGCACCCCAGAAAACATCAAAGCAGCTGTTGGCGACATTGGCTCCTCTTTTAGTGCCGAAAATCATGGAAATGTACATCATCGCCGCAAACCACATCCATAGCACGTCCTCCAAGAGGATCAGTAGCACCGAAGGTACAACCCATAGAGTAGGGTTCCTTCACTGACAGCCGATCTCTCATTCAAACCCTCGGTACTCCCAGCACAAAATGAGCCAGCGAACGTCTTCTTAAGCTCCGCCACTGCCTATACGCCCTAGGCAACCTCTTCGAAATACACCTTATCTGGGTCCCTGCCCACGCAGGAGTTGATAGGAATGAAGCGGTTGACATCCTCGCCAAAGATGCCACAAATCTTGACCAGTCGGATACGCCTATTAGCTTCCAAACAGCTAAAGTCCATATCCAGCGGTTTGTCAAAGAAGACTGGAGAAGGACTCTCACACAAGACTTCCACTTCAGAGTTACTGGCGGCAAACCGCCATCTAAGCTAGAAGCAAACCTTACTCCGGCTGAACAAAGAATCATCGCCCAACTCCACACGAATCATAGCCCTATCCTCCAATCTTAGCTACTTGACTTTGTAAAAACCACATTTTGGCAATTTTGGCCCAACTTCAATTTTTTCAAATTGACCATATAAAACCTTAGTTACCATTATGAACTTTTGTTTACACATTGTGCGCATTTAACAAAATGTTGCATCACACATATAAGATCTAATTGTAATCACATAACGCTCTTCTTCCTCTTATTAATTCTGGACCAGGGGAGCACCGGCCGTCCGCTGCCGATTCTCTCCAGAAACTGGATGATCCTTGGGGGGCTGCTGAAGATTAACTCAATGCTGGGTCTTGGGTCATCAAAGGTCTTTCTCCTCTTCATCTCCTAACCGGGGCAAGCAATAAGGAGATGCTCTGCGTTCTCTTTCTCGCAGCTGTTGCAGTCTTGGCATAAACGGCTATCCGCCTTGCCGATTGAATACAGGTACTTTCTAAGAAGCGGGCATTTCCAGACTCGTAGTGATCCCTTCTTTACGAGTAAGCTCTTAGTTCACTCTTGGGAAGTCTTTTGCCTTTCTGTACCATTCAGAGAGTTGGAGTTTTGCTTCTTCTGTCTTCCGTCTCTTGGCCGCAGTTACTACTGATTAGACATCCAGAGGTGTCTGACCTTGCTCCAGTTGAGAGCCTCTCTTTGCTTCCACATCTACAGCTTCGTTACCGTCTATGTCGTTCTGTAGCTGGAGCAATATTTCCCAGTAGATAACAATTCCACCATATCCATTAATAATACCCCCGATAGCAGAACCGTCCGTGTACATAAAGGTGTCAGCCGCGTCGAGAGTCGCCAGGTAGTTCATAGCTTCTTCTTTCCGCTCGATAGCTTCACTCTCTCTTGTGGTTGTACCAGTTATCTCTGTCCTGATCTCTAGGCATTCTGTGTGGTTACGCCATCTTGGGATACCGGCTCCTTAGCTCTACCTTCTCTGTGAATGCTATTGTAGCCACCCTTCGAACTCGCTGCTCTTCCGACATCTTTCCAACCTCTTGTGGTCTTAAGTCTCTTCTTTCCCTCCTCCGTAGCCAAAATGTACAGTGGATCATCCGGATCCTCCGCAGCGCTCTCTCATAAGACTTAACTACTTTGGCTTCACTTCTGTGACCTGCCATCCATCGCCTTAATGTTCTTCCATAGCGCCGTCGTGTCAGTGTTTTAATCAAGTTCATTGGCCACATTGTTCCCTCATCTTTCTCTCTTGGCTTCTTCGATAATCTTACGGACTTCTTGGTCTGCTTCAATCCTCTTGTTCTTCACTGTCATTGATGTTTCTAGTCGCTTCTTTTCTTTTCTTAACCGCATTCTCGATTTTGTCGTTCCAGTAGGGTTTGGCCACATCTCGACCACCTCTATGGATCGAAATCTTGGCTGCATCGTTGAGGTCAGTGAAGCTTTTAACGAGGCTGGTCATACTGATGCCTGTCACCATATTCATTCTCTCTTCCGTGTAACTTACAAATTCACCCCAGTTTGTTTGCAATCTTGAAGCTCCATTATGTTTCCCTACGTTTGGTTGCTGTTTACCATCCTTCGATGGTGATCATTATCGGCAAATGGTCACTTCTCATATCCTCAAGAGTCTCCCAGCTTCTGATGTCCGCCAGGTCATTCGACACCATAGAAATATCTGGGGCACTGCTGTTTCCCGTGATTCTGCTGATTCTAGTCGCTTACAGACCCACATATTGCTGTCGTCTACCCATTTTGCAATGCTAATACCCAGGGTATCGCCAGTGTCAGTGCTGTCATCCCAGCTCGGGTGGTGTACGTTGAAGTCCCGAAGTATGAGAGTTTTCTTGCTGTCCGGGAGGGCTTCAGCTTGGAAAACTTGAACTCTGGCTTCTTGGCCACCTGTCCTGATTGGAGGGACATAGATGTTGTAGATATCGTAGTAGACATTACCAACTTCGATGCGAGCCCCGCACCACTCCGTATACCTGTCATTGGTGTCTGTCGGTCTGGTAGTAAATTCTTTGTATTTGATGTTGTTCCTGATGTAGATAGTAACATCCCCACCTTTAGACGGCCTCCATAACGCTCTCGTTAGTATGAACGGCATTGTGGTTTTAAAAAATCTAGATTTCGGTAGGTTTTTACTTTTCTGTGGGTGTTGAATTTGCTATGCAACTTATGAATATTTTCGTATTCTTCCCCATGATCAAGCGCCTCACATTACCCACATACCTACCTTTTTTCTTTAGATTATTTAATAACATAGAATATTAAAGTAAAGAAATGAGCGAAAAACCAAAATATAAAATTATTCATCCCCTTCGTCCATCTATCAATTGTCATTCCCCATCAATATCTCTGTAGATATTTTTTCAATTTTCTATGATTTTATGTGATTTTTAAATGCAACTGTTGTACTTGATAAAGGCTTAGCCGAAATAAAGTACTTATATTTTATTTTGGTTTTTCGTCCATTTCTTTATTTTTATTTCAATTTAAAACAATGGTTAACAAACTTAAAAATACCTACTACAGTATTTTAAACTCTATCATAGATATTAAATTATTTAGATATCTATGTACTAATTGATCTAAATGAACATGAAGGTTGGCCATAAAAAAATCATTTTAATTTATTCAAGACCACAAAACATAATATATGAAGATAATTTAGAAATCCGAAATGACAGTCCAAAAATTGCTCAAACAGATTTATATGGTTCCTGAATGAAAATTTAGAATTCAAATGCTACCGTTGGCATTAATTGATGTAATGAGTTGACATTTACCCTATAGGTATACTTCAACGTCTTAATAAGAACAAAGAAACCACACTAATTAATTGTATTGCTTTATAGAATGCTGATAATAATGGAGATCCCAGTGTGAAGGTTTTATAAAATACTGTAATAAAATTGATCTACAAAACGGAGATAATTATACCTATCTACATGAATAATAGGAAATGAACGAGGTAGAATTCAAAACTATAAAGTGACACTAATATTTACTGTATTCAATATTTATTACAATTAAACTCTAAAAATCTACCAGGGTAATAATTTTTAATAATGATGGAGGCTGTTGAAGTTTCATAATATAATATAAAATAAAATGATTTAAAAAACCTCTAAAACAAAAATTAATATAATATTTCGACTAGATAATCATATAAATTAGTGTATTCGTTAATTCAAATTATAACAAAAGATATTCATAGCTAAATCACTGGTTTGATAATTACTGTATCTTTTGTCATTAAAATGAATATATTGTAATATCAAAAATGTCAAACTCGTAAAAATCAAAGGGTGTCAGAATTAACAAAATTATCGATGACTGTCTATAACTAGAGTTCTTTTTCTTGATCTAATTTGCCTGTTTACATGATCGTATGATTTATCAATAATTTTCGTATGGAAATGTAGCTTTGAGAATGGCGTAGTATGATGATTTTCTAGATAATGTTCGGCCAGTACAGAGTTCTTCTTTTAATCCACGTGTATTGCTTTGAGGTGTTCCTTTGTCATTGTCTCTAGCTTGTCTTTAGTTTCTCCGATGTAATTCTCACCACATGTACTACAGTCTAATTGGTAGATTGTATTTTTACTTTGACAAAGTTTTGGATAAGATATTATGCATGTAGATGATGTACAGGAAGGAGACTTAAAAACTGATTTAACTAAGGACCAGTAGAAGAGTTAAAAATGGTAAAATACAGTTACCATTTCCTTTAAGTGGCATTCTTTAAAGTAATCCATCAAAAGACATTTGATCACTTTATTTTCACTACCATCTTCAAATATGTATCTTAAGTGGTTAAAGATAGACTTGGCCTTTTATCCAATTTGTCTAATAAGTCCATTTGGCAGTCATTCTCCTCAAAATTAATCATAAGTCTCGTAGATGCTTTTTTTAAATACATCATCTGAGCAGATTTTAGCAATGGATCGAAATCATTCATAATCGTTTTTAACTTCGGTTGGATGGTGGGAGTCAGCTGTAAAGAAGATAGATTTAGTAATTGGTTTTTTAAACCATTTTCAGTCTATCATGCCATGTTGCTTCATCTGTTTCCATTGTACATCGAATATTCCTATCCCTTGAGTTCCTGGTGGTCCAGGAATATGTTCAGAGAAGCTTTGATAAATCCCGTTTATATCATCTATGTATCTAACATAAACAACTGGTTTAATTTCGGAAGTTGAAAGTGTCTCTTGTTCTAGAAAATGTAAAGATAATATAGCAATTATTGGTGCAAATATAATTTATTGTACCTTTTTTATGAATTTTACAAAAAAGTTCCAATTTAACACTAGAAGGACGGCAAAATGAAAATATCTATAAGGACGGCACCGGTCATTTTGACCGGTTATTAAAAAACGTTGCTCATATCTTTTGTGAATCTATTTAATACACTTCAAAAGAAATTATCCAACATAAAGACA
>JAUYWI010121450.1:0-10314 GCA_034780595.1 Parotoplana pacifica
CATAATATTTCGTATTTCTAGACAAAAATAGATAATAGAAATTCTTAAATTTTAATTATTTGCTTCAAACATAGAAAACAACATTTTTTAAATCCCCTATATGTTGATCTAAAAGTGATACTAAGTATATAAGAGGTCTACAACTTTTTGATTGTTTATTATCATTGTATTTCCTGTACAAGTTAAATTAATTTTCTTCATAAATTATGAAAAATACAAGGTGGTATATCCCAGGGGTGTAGAATCAAACTAAAATGATTGGTAAGCACAAGAAACATAAAAAATGTGAACGATACAATAAAGACTATTCACCTTGTGTGTATTCACAATAAAACACAAATTGGATATCTCTGAGCTTAAGCAGATTATTACCTACCTTCTTAAGAGTAGAGATTGAAGTTCTAAGGCCTTCTGTTTTATTCACAACACCTAAATCGTCTTTGGCTCTATGATTTGCAATTTCAAAAAAGTCATAACGTTTTTCACCTGTACGAATAAATAAAACATTCACAAATGAAATAATATGTTGTTTACTTTATGGAAAGTTTCAATATTCTCGATTGCTTGTCAATATGATTTAACTTTTCGTTAATTTGATCTTATATAATTACCAAGCTTTGTAAACTTATTATATCAGAAGGACACATAGTGTTATAAATTCTGTTTGACGTTATGTATTGTTTCTTGAATTTTCTCTGCATTCAAAAGTTTACACAATAAATTTATTAGATACGTTAACATATTACTTATTATCCCATGTTTTGATCGCTCTTTGGTGTGGTCAATAAACGTTTCTCTAAATTACAACAATCTGATAACTCAATAATAAATAAATTTAAATTTATAAAAATTGTAGAATTTTTCAACGTGTCAGTGCTAACAAAGGATTAGGGAGTCGCACGTTTCAGAATATGTATGTGCAAGTATGCAGAATAAATCTTTACTGCAGCAAACATAAAAATAAGAAATAATATCAGTCAAGCCTTAGATAGTACTAACATCATAGAAATGAATCCAACCAAAAGATGTAAAAAATATAAATATGGCATCAACATAAAAACAACATCCCTTCAAGATCAAATCAAAACTATGTACTCATGTGTATCTTGTTTTACACCCAAGCTGATGCATGATAAGATGGCCAGTCAAGCTCGGTGATTGAAAGTACCATCTAGTATATCCGACATCCATAAAACAATCCGGTCAGAAATGAAAAATGTAAAATAGTAAAATTCAAAAACAACAACAAGAAATACGTCTTGTATCTCCGATCAAAAGTGAGTTTGAACTTGATGTAAAGGACATATTAGAATCAAAAAGAAAAATCAAAGCTCTGAAAGAGATGTGGCATGGGAGAAGAAGGTACCATGTGTATGCTACTCGACTTTCCAGTCATCAATAAGATTTTAAAAAGAGACTTCTGCATCATTGAACTTTTGCGTCAGGATTCAGGAATGTTAATCGAACCCCTAGGATTCAACTACCAACAATAATATAAACCATACTTACGAGTAGCTTGATTAGAACTGTTACTACAATCATCAGAGCCACTAATTTTACTTCTTTCTTCTTCAGGCGAGGTATTACAAGACAGAGGAGAAGGCTCTGACTCCGGTTCAGATGGAGTCTCCATAAACAATTGACAAGCAGTATTCACTGCTACGTCCCCACCCGCAGTTGATTCAAATGGTCCACCTTTATTTGATTGGCAAAGGTCTTCGGTTTTAACCACAGTAGATACTTTTGACTTTGCTAAATTCAAGTTGGTATTGTTGTCACCAGTTGCATTGAGGAAAGTTTGTTTAGTTGTCATTGGCCCAACTTTCATCAATGACGGATTGCTAATAATTGACTTCAAAACTCTGCACCAACTAAATAAAAATAACGGAACTCTACCGCAATAACTGTTCAAATTCATAACAAGGAAATATGTTATTTCTTTAAGATGTAGGTACCTAGCAGTCATACAAGAATAAAACATTAGTTAGTTAATTGCTTGCATAGGTAATCAAATTTTGAATGAAATAGCTACTATTCAATTTACTTTATATCTTTAATGTAGGATCTACAAAAATGGTAAAAAGATAAGTACGTATAAAGCTGATATTTTCTTAAAATACGAGTAAACACCCTAAAATGATCTATTTCTAGGAATCTAAATTAAAGTAGTTTTTAATTGAATTTCTAGCTATCAACTTAGGTATGAATTATGTTTGTTTAAAAAGCCATATAGCATTTTAGAATTATGTATCTACTTGATTATGCATCATGGACAGTACCTATGCCTGTCCTTGTTTTGCACTTACCAACAATAAGAAATATTTTCTATTTTCTTTGTGGTTGGAATTTCTTCTTCATGATTTACATTAAGTGATGAAGTACAACCCATTATCTAAAAAAAGATATTTATGTTTGCAAGTAGCCAGTTTACTATTACAAGATGTCACCAATGTTCATATATCAAAAATGATTATCGTCAAATACATACCTATGTTTTTCACTCTTTACAAAAAAAATTCTTAATGTGAATCATTACTTTAAATACAGGGTAGTCGTAAAGTAACGTAAATTTCTGTGCAAACTTCTAAAGAAGGAAAAGCAGAAGAGACAAAATAAGAAAGAAAATTATTTAAGACAAGATAACTTTACTGATTTTAATGAAATTTTGACACACTTACTTACTTACCATCAGAGCCTGAATAAATGGTATAAATCTAAAGTCAGGAAACCATTCCAGCTTTTAATGAGAATGTGTTAAAAATTACCCATTTTCAACGATCCTATATTCAACCAATCAGGCTGAGCTAGAGAGTTAACAGCCAAATTGCCATTGGTATACTGCAATATAGAGATTATGCATAACTTTTTATGTCACATCATAATAACATCATTCTCTGAGAGATGACAGACTTCTGAATCGCAAGGTATATTTACAATAGAAACGCAATATACCTACATATGTATGAAACTTCTACACATCCCAATATACATATATATAGTTAGATAGATAGATAGATAATGTAATTATTACCAATATAGGGTAGGTAGGTACTAGGGGGTGAATATGCCATTATTTCGATGGCTAAATATTTATAAAATGTCTATTTAAATATGAGGTATGGATTTATGAATCAGAAACAAAGGAGAAAACTACGCATAAATTGTTGCCCGAAATTACATTCAAAACAGAATACTGCTGAACAAACATCAAATCACTTATCACAACCACCTACATCAGGCTTACAGAAACCTGACAAAAAAGATCAACCACCAAGAACATCTAAAAAGAAAAGAATGAGAAACAAATCCTTTGTTGTGTGTGGATCAGATTACTTTCGAGGAGCCAAAGAAGATTGGATGAGATGCATTTTTTGCAATTCTTGGTCATATGAAGGATGTTTTGGGTACAATTCTTGTTTCAATTGTGAATAACTGTCTTTAACAGTTTCTATTTATTGTATATTATGTTAACTATAATGTTTAAAATATATTTCTTTGTTCAAACTATTAATATTTTTAAATAATATATTTGCAACATAAAATGGCATAATCACCCACAATAAAAAAACATTTATATTTATATTATGTTAACTAGGTATAAAGTTTAAAATACATTTCTTGGTTCAAACTATAGATATTTTTAAATAAAATAGCTATAACATAAAATGGTATAATCACCCCCAATAAAATTTGTTTATATGTGTAATTAATATTTCGAAAAAATAGTTATAACCTAACAAAAAATACTTCCAACAGTTATTTTTTGTTCAGAAGTCTACATGGAGAAAAAATGACAAAATTGGCATAATCACCCCCTAGTACAAAATACATATATAAATATGCAATAAATATAAAACCACAATTAGAATCAATGAACACTATTAGTTATAAATTGGTAAAAAAAATTGATAAATGCTCATATAGTTTATCAGGATTGACAAGTGTCCATCAGAGAATTATTAACATGTTCCATTTGACATATATAATATCTATAGTTAATAGTCATTAGATTTTTTTACATGTGTAAAACTTTAATAGTAGTAGTAATAGTTTTAGTGGTTTTAAAAATAAATTAATTTGTAGAAAAAATAAATTAGCTTTTGTTATATACAATACAAAGAATAGCATATTATATAAGAAAGAATTGAATATAATTTTAAAAAATTATGACTATCACAAAATAAATATTTTGTTTGCTTGTAATTAAAGCACTTCTTTTTCCTTTTATATACTTGAAAAAAAGAAAATTAAAAACTATTTAGAAAAATTGAATTGTGTGACTTTATTAGCTCATAATGGTTATTTTCCAGGATCGATTGTGTTATTTTTTCTTTAATGTCCCTGGTGTCCTTTTTCAAGTAATCTATTCTGCCGCCAAGCCCCAAAAAAGTATTAGTTAGCCCTAATTATCCATGAAAAAAAACATATTTTCAGAATCTGTAGCCTAGAAATATAAATTTGATGAAAACCATGGAAGGTGAAATCTACTATATTTCTAAATAGTATGCTGAATAGTACGCTGATGAGTTAAAGGCCAGGTCATGGAGGGGGTTAGGGGTCCTGTGCGAGAAAGTGTTGAAAATAAGGTGTTAGATAAGGCCCTCTAAGCAATTTGTTCCAAAATTGCAGTTTAATTTTCAAAAGAAATGAAAGTTAATTGACATAAAATCTGATGAAGATAATATATGTAGATTGTTTGTTTGGAAAGCACCCTGAGATATACAAGTGCTGAGGTATATAGCACTAGAAAATTTCAGGTTTTGTGTTCTTGAAAGGTAGAATTCTAATATATTGAAGCCTTCTCTAAAATCTAGAAATTCCAATTCAGCAATATGTAACCGTTATCTCTTACCTTTAATTTTTATTGTAATTTTGTAAATTGTGGGAACCATCAAAACAAAAGTAATAATTTATGAAATAGAAGTTTACATACTTATTATACTTATATTTATATCAATATTCTACTTGATATAGAAATAATATAATACATTAATATAATAACTTGTTCAAAATGTAAACATACTTAATAGATTACGGATAAACATTTTGTCATAAAATATATACTTAAAGTCAAAACATTTTAGTTTGGTCCAGCGATATTAATATTGCTATCTAGTGTCTAAACTAGCTAACTTTTAAGGTTTGTTCACATCATATACTGTACTTAGTCAATTTTACACTTTCTAAACAGCTAAAGTATTTCATAGAAATTTATGTCTATGTATGTACTAAAGTTTAAAATGTTTTAACAGAACAAAAGAATAATTATGTATATCTATTATGATTTCTATAGCCTTGTTTCATACTAAATATAAATCTATCTAAATACAAATAAAATTTAGTCTATTGTCAATAATATTATTAAATGGTTTTGATTATATTGTGAACATTCATTTTTATCTATGTACAGCTGCAAATGCTAAAGCATTTTAGGAAGCACTTAATGCAAAATAGAAAGTGCAAGTGATGTGAACTGGCTTTTAGTGAAATCAATCCATAAAGGAACAAACTAAACAAAAGAACATTTATTAAAATATTAAATTTTAAAACCTATTCATATTTAGTATTTAATGCCAATTATAATTTTGTTATTGACAATGAAAATGGGTTCGAATTGGCTTAAACAAGTAAGAACATAGGGGTTAATGACCCCCACTGGCAAAGGAAACAAAGCATTTTCATAATAAAAAATTATCAGTTGTGCAGGTGTACCCAACATTTATTTGGCAAAAATATTTTTAATAAAACAACAACAAAACTAGTGAAATCTGTTAACTTTTAATACATTAACTGTAATTAATGTATTAAAAGTTAACATATTTCACCAGTAAAGAATCCAGTATATTTAAATTACATAAATAAAACAAGATTAAATTAAAATATAGAAATAAAGAGAATTGCAATTAGAGTGAGAGTAAATGAAATTAAGTTAATTTAAGAATCAAATATATGCTCTGCAAGTAGTATATGAAATAAATCAGAAAATAAATACCAAACCAAACATAGGCATTACCAACATCCTATTCCCCAGACTACATAGTCATGTTAGAACCAAGCATCTCTGAATTGAGAGTCCAGTGTCCAACCACACGATCAGTGTTATGTACAAAAGAAAAAGAGCTTAGAAACGTTATCATACCCACAGCATACTATTGGAAATAGTTTGCTATATTTGTTTTTGGTATGGGAAGTACTACTACTTATAAGTGACCAGATAAATGCAAACATGGATAGAACTTGTCACCAATATTTATGTGACTGAAAAGAAAAAGGTTGGTTGAAGTCATTGTTGTGCAGTTGCATAGTGGCCACACTACCATCCTGGCTCAGCCTGGGAACCTCATCCACATGTCCCGAATTGGCTTATTGGGGATAAGAGTTTGGAGAATAAATGCAAACATGGACAGAACTTGTTACAAATATTCACATAACTAAAAGGAGGAAAGTCTGGCTCAGACAGAAAAAACAGCTATATGCTCTGCAAGTAGTATTTGTTATAAATCAGAAGCGAAATATCAAACCATACTTAACATTCTATTCCCCATTCTGGTTAAAACCAGACATCTCCGAATTGAGAGTCCAGTGTTCAATCACATTACCAGTGCTCTTTACAAAAGAATAGGTGCTTAGGAACATTATTATAGCCACAGCAACTACTGGAAATAGTTTGCTATATTTGTCTTGGTACAATGATCAGACAAATGTAAACATGTACTTTGGGAAATTTGATGTTATTAATGGCTATATTTGGCTTGGAATTTCTTTTGATTTATATCATATACTACTTAGAGAGCATATATTTGGTTTTTCTTCTGTCTGAGCCAGACCTTCTGCTTTTCAGTCATGAGAATATTTTTGACAAGCTCTGTCCATGTTTGTATAATTATTTATAAGTAGTTGTGCTTCCATACTAAAACAAATATAGCAAACTATTTGCAATAGTTGCTGTGGGTATAAGAATGTTTCTAGGCACCTATTCTGTTCTACAGAGCACTGGTTGTGTGGTTGGATACTGGACTCTCAATTCACAGTTACCTGGTTCTAACCTGACTATATACTCTGTGGAATAGGATGTTAGTAATGCCTATGTTTGGTTTGGTATTTCTCTTTTGATTTAAACGACATTACCACTTGCAGAAATGTTCAATAAAAATATGCTCATTGGCAGAGGCTATAATTGTAACACAGGATGTGAAGTCATTTTTACAGCTACTGCAAAGTTTGAAGTATTCACATATTGGACCAAATTTACTATGTTCCTTTATCTGAACTCGAACAGAGCTGTTTATGCTCCCAATAAAAATGGCATATTCTGATTACTAAAGTTGCATAATTTTTTAAAAGATGATTTGACTCACCACAAGGTTAAGTAAAAATCAAAACAAAGGTATCAATTATATGCTGTTATGATATCTAGTGTAATAATGTGAATATCTAATGAGATGTGATTTTAAACAGTGAAAATAATTTGGAAAATATAAGAATTGGTGTATTAGAACTGAGGGTGTCTAACATCCTTTTCCAGAAATTTTTTAAATTTTAGATTCCGTTTCTAGAGCATTCTGAGTTATTTATTTATGAATATTTCATAGGAATACCTTGTCAAAAACATGATTTATGTTAACTAAACTTCAATTTAATATGAAAATGAATAAATGATGTGTATCTTTACAACCAGAAAATTTTGTAATTTAGATTACATTTCTTAATAAATTAATTTGTGTTATCTAGGCCTTGATTTAATATGGAAATCAATAAAAAGTGATGTAAGTACAAAAATATGTATATATAAATAGTGGTCCATCTGAAAGTGATGTACATAATATATACAAACAAACAAGAGTAGGAGTCTAGGGTTCCTTGACTATGACCATATTGGGTGCATTTATGAAATTTGTACAATTTAAAATGGTGTAATGCCAATATAAAATTTTAATATGGCACAACAATTTTAAAATGTTGTTAGGCTAATATAAAATATTTTCATTGTAGTTCCATTTCAAAATTGTCCTGTACAAATATAAAATGTACTATGAAAATACAAAATCTTCATTAAAATCAATAATTATAAAGATTACATTATTAATAAAATTAAAATTTTGATGACTCAATAAAACAAATCATATTTGAAAATGTAATAATATGAAATTTCATATTTGCAATTGATACTGATATAGAATTTCATATTTGTATTTGCATATGCCTTCCTTGGGTAATTATTCTCAGAAAATACAAAAGTGTACCTACCTTAGTCAGGCTTTTATCAATTGATTATAAAATGTCATAAGCATAAATGTTAAACTTTTGTATTTTCTGAGAATAATTTTATTTTAATGCAAGTTCTAATATAAAATTTTATAATCAATTATGTAATTGAGTAAATTTACCTTAAAACTAGGTATAAATGGTAAATCTGTGGTGCAAATGCTAACATAAAATTTTATAATCAATTGCATAATTGACAAATGTAACACATAAGACAATATATGTGGAAATTGTTGCATTTTATAATAGTCATATAGTTAGGCATAAGATTTCATACTTAGTGGCATAGAGTAACAATACATAGAGTAGTCCCTCCATGTTTATTTTTTAAAATTTGCATATAGTGTCGCATAAAAGTAGTATATAATTTTAATTACAAAAATTCAAAAAGTTGTGTAAATATGTTTATTTTATTACTATTTTATAAAGTAAATTATACTATTTATTTTTTAGAAGCTACAAATTCAAAAAATATTATGTAGACAGATTTTGTAATTGATATCTGTTTATAAACTTCTGCTTTCATTTAATTCTACTTGTATAAATTATAGATTTATTATGTGTTTTGTTATTTATTTTGTGCTTTTATTAACCATAATTTTTTTATCAAATTTGTTTTCAGTTTTATAGTAATTATTTTTTTACTGAAAAAATAATTGTGTTCTTTTATAACAAATGTTATACATTTTTATATGAAATATTTATTTTTCAAAAGGTTTAAAATTCAAATAGTTATGTATATTCTAAAAATACATTTAATTTTTGCATACTACTTTTTCTTAGGTGTCACATAAAAGTAGTACCTAACTTGAAAAATTTTAGCAGCAAAATAATTATAGATTTGAATTCTGCATATCAATAGTAGTCAGTAGTTGTAAACTCACAGATGCATATATTCAAAATGTTTGAGTGGATACCCTATGTACTTGTAGGTATATTTACTCTGTATATAGATATAATTAAAACTAAAAGTAAAAATAAGATCTAATTCATTATTTCATATCTGGGACAATAAAGTAGTATAGCTTATGATGATCTGATAATTGATGAAAGATCACTACTAACTGTGGTCAGAGAGACTATTTTGGAACTAGTTGGGTCTCTGTTTTTCTTATTAGTTACCCACATTTTTAAAGTAGGGACTAGGAAGAAACACTTCTTTTGAGACGTGACTATACTTTGTAAGTTAAAGAGGTCACTTAGTTAAGAGCAGAGGATAAATGTAGACAACTTTGACTGAAGACGAGATATCAATATTTCAAATGAAAGTCTCCTTCCTTTTTGAAACTAGTTTGTTCTTAATATGACGATACAACAAAATAATAGGTTTTTGATTTGATAGAAAAATTGATAATTCTTAATTTCTTGAATTCAATTACCTGTAAATCTCGTTTTGGCTTTTATTTATTTTTTTGAAAAATTCGTAGTTGCACATTAACTCTTAAACAATGCCAATTTTTTTAAATTTAGCACTATTTGAAAAAGTTAATTAAATTATAGTTTTAGTTACCTATAAATATTTCAAAATAATATCTGGTATTTGCATTATTGATATTATTTTAACAAGATTTGTAACCCACATTTTCCTAAACAAATTCTAATTTGTTTAAAAAGTTGAACTGGCTATTGTTGGCTTTCCTTAAATTTAACCTATTTGCAGTATGTCAAATCTAAAGATAGTAAATGTACTAAATTTTGGTTCTTCTGGGTATTTTATGGCATTATTATAACAAATCTGTGAGGTAAATAAATAAGTAAGGATCCAAGGGGGGGAGTTAGGGGGTTTAACCCCCAAATTTAGCATGGATAATAATGGAAAATAATATATAAACGGCCAGTGCTATAAATAACAATAAAGGCAATATATGTATCATATGTACAGGGTGTCCCATAAGTCTTTGAACCAAAGTCAGTATAGATAGAAACTTATTAATGATACATTTAACAACATTACAGGAAATATATTTAAAATATGATTCTATACATAAGTTCAAGAACAGTTCAACCAAGATGTCTTACATTTCGAAATGACCCCCATCTGCCTTCACC
>JAUYWI010121461.1:0-10313 GCA_034780595.1 Parotoplana pacifica
TTTGATTTGATCTTGAAGGGATGTTGTTTTTATGTTGAAGCCATATTTATATTTTTACACATCTTTTGGTTGGGTTACATTCATTTCTATGATGTTAGTAGTGTCGAAGGCTTGACTGATATTATTTATTATTTTTATTTCTTCTTTTTTTATGATACTAAGTTGCCGATGTTTCTAGTTATTATAAATGTTGAAATAAATAATAAATATTGAAGGGTATATAAATACAAGATTATCAAATATATTTTCAGAATACCAATCTGGTCACACAATATATGAATTTTTATCACTAGTTACAAACTTTTTGCTTCATATTTTACTTAAATTTATTATTTAAGTGCATATTTAGGCCTAAATTTTATAAACTTAATTTATTCCAGAAATTTTACTTTATTAGGTACATACTTCATATTTGCTATGCTTAATATAATAATTTTAAACTATGTAAAGGGATTTTAAATTTATATATTCATCTAGAAAATGTTTAGACCATTTAGTACAGAAATTTTATTACATTTTGAGGGCAATAAGAAAAAACAATAAAATAAGTAAAATTTTTGAACATACCTTCGTGGAAACGTGTTATATAAATGTTTGCAAAATTTTAGGTAAATATATCCAAACTGTAGACCGTGAAAAACTTTAAAGTTTAATATATAACGTGAAAACATTCTTCTTCGGATACTAATATTTATTAAGTGACAGAATATTCGGCTAAGTGCCATCGTCAGTGTCAGATTATAATACAAATGCAGCTAAATATATATATATATATATGTATAAGACAAATTAAATTTGAAAACTATTCTGACAGTCATAAATATGTAAAATGTAATTTTGACAGATTTTGTTTACAAAATTTACAAAAGTTAAAAGGTGTGTATAACAGATTAAAAATTAAAAAATAAAATACAATTCTGACATAATACATGATTATGATAAACTTTGTTTTGATAGTCTTTAGATTTATTGAGTCAATTTTAAGCCAACACAAACATTCATCAGCAGGTCTTTTGAACAAAATTGATATATATTGCCTCTATTATTTTTCGTCTGTATGGATGAGGGAGATTGTAGTGCAGAAATTCCCATCTGATGAAGTCTTGTACATTGTCTGTTGAGTGCTGAGAAAGATTTTCCTGAAGTAGTTTCATTGATTCTATGCTTAACTGGTCTTGCAGTTTCTCCAAAATATGTCTTATTGCAGATGATGTATACGATGTTATATATGACGTTCGTTCTTTCGTATTTCCCTGATTTGCAGGTAAAACAAGAATCCACACAGGTTGGCTTTTCCTTCAGAGAATGTAGGAGTTGTTTGAGGGGTTTACCTGAATCAAACCAAATACGAACTGTATCATTGAGCTAATGACCGATTGAAATTGTCTCATTTAGGTATGGATATTTGATGTAAACATACTTTTGTTCTTACCTCGGGATTTCTTGTTTGTCTCTGTTAAAATTCTTCAGACAGTTGTGTAGAAAAGAGGGAGGATAGTAGTTGTTTTTCATACATTGGAGAACCTTGCTGATTGAACGGGCTTTAAAAAGATCTACCACCACAGAAAATGAAGACTATTCAATTAGAAAGGTTCTCCAAAATATGAAAAACAACAACTATTCTCCGTCTTTTCTACACAACTGCATGAAGAGTTTTAACAGAGACAAACGAGAAATCCCGAGGAAAGAACAAAAGTATGTTTATATCAAATCTCCATACTTAAATTAGAAACAAAAACAAAGTAAGCTCAATGATAAAGTTCGCATTTGGTTCGATTCATCATCACCGTAACTGTTTGATCTGAACATTGGAGATAATGTTTCATCAACATATCTATCCAAAGTGGTCTTTGTCACCTCCACACCCCCCTTTTCTGAATGAAATACATATATGAATTTATAAACCAATTTTTAATTACATAATTTTTAAATGTTTACGATACATGAATTATAGTGTGTTCCGTCAATAATTGCATTTTTAATCTAAACCAAACATTATGAACAAATTACATCAACGAATAGTAGATATTGTATAATTATCAAACATGTAATTATATTAACACATATAAACACACAGGTAGTATTTGACAAATACATCCCATTCACGTCTATCACCTTTTTTGGCATTGATCGAGGAGATTTCTAAATTTCTTGTCTCGCCTTTGTGGTGCAATTGATATACTCACGAATTTCCTGCAAATTAGCAAACTTTTTGCTCCGTCTTTGAGAATCCATATTTCGAAATATAAAAAGATCCTGTAGATTTAAGGCTGGTAATATGTTTCATAAGTACGCTGCGGGATACCTCTGCTTTGCCATGTTTGTACGATATACATTTGGCTGTGACTTCTGAGATTGTTTGACACGAAATATGATCATTGTAATCAAATAATTGGCCCATAAATTCTACATTTTCATCAGACTTTTGGATTCTGGTTTTGCCAATATTGTCTTAACAAGTATATGGATGAAAATCCAGCTAATATTGATTTTGTAATTTCATGCTCTTACCAATCACCTGCGAAGATGTGTGGGCTGTAGCGCCATCTTGTTGAAGCCATGTATGGTCCATTTCATCTTTTGTCAAGGTCACAATAAACAATTGGAATTTGGCAGAATTGACAAAGTTCAAAATTAGCTTAATTTATCTCTGCAGCTATTTATTTAGGGAAACAGCAGATAAAGTGGCTCGTAGGGTCATTTTGATTGGACAATTAGCAAAAGTGTTGTTGTTTTACAATTTAAAGATTTCAGATTTTTTCTTTTCCGAATGGTTTCGCTTGCTGTGATTTTATTTTTAGCTTGAGAACCGTGTTATCATGTTTTATCTTGGGTGTAGATCAAATACTCCTGATTATATTTGATTTAATATTCCAAAGCTGTTGCGTTCCTTTTAATCCATAATTTTGCACTTATTTTGGATAGAATATTTTCAATTATATCCGTATTGGTACAGTTGAAGGTTTGCCTAGATCATTTTTTAATTTTAATTTGGTGTTTTTTTTTGTTTGGACGTAAATATTTTAGCTAATTATAAAGTGTATAACACAGATATTATTATTTAATATTATTTAAATGTTTTGTCCATTAAAATTTTACATTATTCTTTATTAGTGTATAGAACCCCTAAAACCAAACAATTAATTAGAAAAGTATTTGCAAGACTGTAAATCCTAATAAAAATAATTCAAAAAATTGGAAACCGCAACTTACATAAAACAAATTACTAGGTAAATAAACTTTTGAGCTTATTTTATAATTTAATTTTATAGTTATCCTTTGAAAGCTATGAATGAGGGCCATCATATGTAAATAAAAATTCATTATTAGACAATTTAATATGAACAAAAATGGTATATAGATAGTCAAACAAAAAAAACTAAAGAGCTGAATATTTTGTTATGTAAAACGGATTGTTGACCATCTTCTCTATTGTGTGAGAAATGTCAAGATATTTGGGAACTGAGAGAGTGACCGGTGGAATTTCATCATTGAAAATGTCCATACGGGAGATCATTGGGGCAAACAATACGTGAGCAATAAAGCAGATAAGTTTGGAATTAAATTCTGGTTCATATTTGATCTCCCAACAAAGTACCTATGTTTTTGCTGCTATCACATACATTGGAAAAGATTACATGCCTAACAAAGAGGAATCTGTCCTTGAATCGGCTGTTCTACCACTTACGAAAGTAAAAATTATGTTACTACAGACCATTGCTTTAGGGTCTTGCTCATTGACTGATCGTCTTGTATGTAGAAAACGAAATAACACTTCTTAGACGACCCATTCAAACAATATTGACGTGAAATTTCAAAAGATTATTTGATAGTCTTCAATCCATACTTTTCATTTCTACAAATTTGATACTAAACTGTAAGTTAGATATAAAGCAAAGACAAACAATTTTTTTAGTGTTATCAACAGAACACAGAGCTGAAAATGTTGACAAAAATGATCCAAAGTATAAGCCACATATGATCTTGTAATACAACAGCTCCAAATGTGTTGTAGACACGATACTCTACAACAAAAGTAACATTCCAAAGGTGGCCCCTGGCTGTTTTCTATAATTTATTGGACATTGATATGTTTTTAATGAGCCAGGATAATTTCCCTTTATTTAGTGAAAATATCTATGATCATGTTTTGTCCAACAAACGTTCTGCAAACCAAAGGCTCCCTGACTGATCATTTCACGCTGAATCTGCGAATCAACGGACAAGGTGTATTCTGTGCAAATCAATCAAAAGTTTTTTGACAACTGATTTTATAGATCATATATGTACATACATAAAAATTAGTATCATTTGAAATGGATTCTCTTTGTTTGTAATGGGGCATCTTTTATATTAAAACAAATCTCTGCTTCGACAGAATATACAAAAATGAGAGCTTACATTACATTTCTATAAAGACAAATTTAGTTGAACATCAAAAATATTTAAGATTTATGTGGTTACATATAGATAAACCATAGACATCAGGAAATATACGAGGGCCCGGCTAACTGAGTGTAACTGTGATGCAAAGAATCATAAGAATCAGAAAAATACAAATATAGCATTGTAAAGTCAATAGTTCCACGGTCGGACACTATGGGTTGCTTCTAGCAGAAGAACACCTCTGTACCAAATAAAAATGTATAGTTCATATTTTTTATGTAAATATGGCTTATAATATATAAAACACTTCTTTTTCAGGGCCCCTTTTTGGACAAGACTTATTTGACAACCCTAACAGATGGTTTTATAAAATTTAATTAAGTTGTTAAGATTGGAACACGATGTGAAATAAATAGAAATAAAAAGTGACATAAGTTCCAAATACATCGCTTGACAAGCTAGTAGGTAAATATTCGCCACGTTGACTATTAAAGGTTCACGACAATTCAAATTTGAATAAAATCGTTTCCTTGCGAGGATAATTAATTCCCTTCTTCTGCTGTTAATCCATCTACCTGCAGGGAATCGGTATGAATTACTATTCCATGTCGGTGATTCTCACTACCTACCGGGAGAAATATCTACACTCAGCCGAATGTAGTGGCAATTATGCCCTTTAGGTGAAACTAAAGTATAATTATTTTATTATTGCAAAACCTTGTCATCATCCACAACTCACATCCATACTTGGCCACTGTAAAAGCTGTGGCACAAAGCAATTGAATCTTCATATTAAAATATATTGAAATTAATAATAATAAAATACCACTGATTTTGGGACCAGCATGGGCCGGTGTGATGAGTTAAATGATTTTTTAAATTGAATTTTAACTCAATTAACCATTCATATTTTTTATTTTAAAGATCAATATTTAAGGACTGGCTCAAGTATGATAGTCCTCGTAGACCATTAAGTAGACAATTGAGACATTCATTTTTTAAGGATAATACTTCAACTAGCTTTGTTGTTCTAAATTTCAAATATGAGCAATAGAGAAAAATGCTTAGTTTGGATTTTAGAGACAAATTGAAATATTTGGACCATAAATATCTCTATTTATCCATTGTGTTTTATATAAAAGGTTAGTTGAAATATGATTAAATTATGATTAGCATCTTTCTTTAAAGTTTTCAAAGATTTGCCATTTTAATAGTTAAGGCCATCAAGATCGATAATCAATATCTTACCCAATCGTTCCATGCTTAGGGAGGGATTATTGAACCCCTACCACATAATAAAGTGAAGGCAAAGAAAAGTTCATTGAGTCGTTTCACAATTGTTCGAAAATGACTCAACCAAATGTTACAAAGATTAGAAACCTGCACACCAAATTCCCTTGAGAAGGGTTTGGGGGCACAGATTTTAGGGAGCGACCCCCTAATGTCAAATATAATTGACTAACATTCCACCGGTTTGCAACTTGATAGCCAAACAAATCAATAATTGTTATTGATTTACACATGACCCAACAAATCAATTTTCTTTAAATACTACAAGTTCTGCCTGGCTGTAGTAGCTAGTAAACAAATGTGGCAAATCTCAATTAAAAATATGGTTCCAAAAAATAAAAATGATATATTACGAGATATGAAATATGAAAAAAAATCGGTAAAATGCGAATATTTCATTGGAATGCTTTAATATTTGGCACAATATTTATTTTTATCTGATTAAAAGTGTGCCAAACTCAGAAATTGAGGTCCAATCGATCTACGATAAATTTTAAGGGGGGAGGTGCCGACCCCCTATCTACAGCATGTAAAATAAGCTCACTGTTTTACTGCTCCAAAAACTAATTGTTGAAATTTGGAATATCAGTACATCGTCAACGTCATCTACTTCACCGTGACAGGAATGAACTTATACAAAAATTAACCAAATCAAATGGCATAGTGATTGTAAATTGAGTGAATTTTATTTATTCTCATTATTCCCATTTGTGCGGTCCATTGCATCAACTTTTTAACCTCTCACCTGCTCCACATCCTCACAGATAATGCCTTCCACCTTTCTTTTGGGTCTTCCAAGCCTCCTCTTTTCCACCTTCATTTCTGCGACTTCCATTTCTTTCTGGGTCAACCACGCTTCTGACTCTTCTACCCACATGGTCAACCTCTCCCTTCACAACATGTCCTAACCATCGCAGGCTCACCTCCATCAATGTTCCTTTCAATTTTTCAATAGTCATCCTCTCCCTCACCTTTCCATTTCTAACTCTGTCAAGTCTCGTCAGTCCTAAGTGGCACCTTAGCATTTTCCTCTCTGCCACCTGCATCATTTCTTCCTGCCCTTTTGTAGTAGTCACAGTCTCCATCCCATACAGCAGTGCTGGTCTCACCATTGTCTTTCAGCTTGTCTCGTAGTTTTATGTCACAAATAACACCGGTTATCCCTTTGCGTGCTTGTTTCCGTTTCTTCCTCTTTTTCTCAGATCGGCCATCCGCTGAACAGCTGAATGCCTCTACTAGACCCAGCTTTTCTGCCTGAAATGTCACCTCTTCATCCTTAGGCAAACCCAGTTTTCTGCCCTCAATAATATTTCAAAGAATCCAAGCACAAGGTAGCCGCAACGATTTTGCCAATAGTGGACATTTATAAGAGAGAGGTTTATAAAGAAAGACAACAAATTTGGATGAAATGAGTATTAAAATATTGTGTACCCCAGGAAAGTGTACTATCATTAAAAAATATTATGAAAAGACAACGTTACCTCTTCTAAAGGGGTCGTTGACCCTTCCATCACCAGCCTCGCCTTGGGAAGAATAAAAATTCGGTTAGTTACCATTATAAAAGTACGTTTCTCTGAATATAAACAATGTAATTACTAAAGTTTTATTTAGGCGGTGGTAATTCAGAAATACATAATGCCAACCAATAAGGTTTAATCAGAGTGAAGTATAAATAGCATTAAACAATTGTACATCTAGATAAAACCTCACATTTCGGTTTTTTTCACAAGTAAATATAAATATCTATGTGCTATCGTGATGAACTGTAGATTGCTTATATTGCTGGTTACTGCTCACTTATTTTTAGCCAAAGTATCTACAACACAGATATTATCTCTGAATAAACCCGCCTTTCAATCATCAACTCTTAATGAACATCACGTGGCAAGTAATGCTGTGGATGGAAACATAAATTCGGCTGCAATAGGTAATAGCTCAAAAGAATATTGGTGGTATGTCGATCTCGGAACAAATGGTAATGTCACTCATGTTCAAATTAATACAAAAATCTACGTCTTGCAAAACTTTGCCGTGATGATTGGACCCGAACTGGAAAGTTTGATTTGTTGTGCATATATCGAATCAACTCCGGGGGACCGAGGAAAACATTTAAACGTGTCTTTGAGGTGTCTGGGGAGTGGTCGGTATGTTAAACTGACAACGACCGAACCGAATATACAAGAAACGCTGTTGTGGGAAGTGATGGTATATTTTGGAGACTATAGTAAGTTCTCATTCTCAAATTTTGATTAACTAATAATTTAAATTATGTTGAATAAAAATACTAACCTTTATAAATTATAAAAATTTAAAACCATCTAAATTAAGAAAACAATTTTAGCGAATGTAGCTATGATATTTTTAAGGTTAATAACTTCATTTAGGGAAATCTGATATTGGTGTTAAATCTGAATCTATTTAATATATCCATTCATGATGCTGTATCTAATATTCCAGATTCTAACACTAATAGTAATTCTGAATTTATCAAATCTTTTCATTATACTATTTCTCATAATTTTGAAGCCATTATTTCTGTTAATGCTCTTAATAGTTCCTTTAATCACAATTCTCCAAAGGGTTTACATAATTTAGGTAATACTTGTTATTTAAATAGAGTCTTACAAATATTCAACTTTCTTCATATAAATGATTTTTTTGAATTCCAACAATGAATTTTAGTTTTCTACTTACACACATTGATAATGGTTCAGATAATTATATCAAGTTCACTTTTATCAAGAATGTTGTTAGCATATTAAAATCTAATGATAATCTATTTGATACTACAGATCAACAAGATGTTCATGAAGCTTTCATTAAAATTATTAGTAATTTATTCCACTCGTCTTTCTAATTTGTATTCTTTTTGGCTGGTGATGAACACGGATATTGACAGTGATCCATTTATATCACTAAGTAAAATTTCAACCTTTGATAAAGATCGTGTATTTCTCATTCTCATGTTTGGAAGTTGCTAATCGATGTTAGAAGCATTTAAGCAATTCAGGACAAAACTATCGATTTTGGGGTGAATAAAAAATGATGGTATTTGTGAAGTCGCGTTTCTGAGTGCCTAGTGGACGAGAGAACAAAATTTAAAGCAAATAGGAATACTTTTAATTATGGACTTAATGACGTAATCGGCCCAAGAGATTTTTTTGCAAACACATTTATCGCCGATCAATCGTTCCGAACTTCCTGTGTTCCAAATGTCACCCAATCCGAACACAAGGAAGCTATAAGTCTCTCAAGTTTAGTCAAAATAAATTAAATTTTATGAACAACACTACTTGTAAGTAATATTTTGTTTTATAATAATTTCTGACTCCTCCTGTAAAATAAGCAGACGACGGTGGATTTAATGATTGTTACAAGGTACAAACATTTTTCTTGTTTTTAGGTTCTGCAAATAGTACCACTTGTAGGTCAACTACCACAAGCACTGCCGAGCCCATTACTACAATTGCCGGTAAATTTCTTTGCTTTATATTTCCCATCTCCATACACCTGCCTCACCCAGAAGTTGGCAATTCATTTGATTAAGAAATTGTATTTATTAGGTCACAGTAAACCTATTGACCAAACTCAAAGTCAATGGAACAAACTTCAATATTCGGACCTGATGACGTCATCGGTAGCCATATTGATTTTTTTAAATAAATATTGATGAATCGTTCCAAGGTACCTGCTGTGTATCAGGTTTCAGAAAAATTGAATTTTTGGGAAATATGAAATCCTAGGGCAGATAATACCCCACCCTTATGATCACAAAGTATATTTTCTAGATGTAACAATGGAGGGAGGTGGTGGGTTGTAAACCGAAGCGTACAAGAAATTTGTAATTAAATGGCATATAAACTGCCGTGTCGACAAGGGATACAGAAGAATTTAAAACTAAATTTTAAACAACATTCACATAGAGATAATTATAAATCAGTTATAGATATCGTTTACGTCCATAAATATCGTACATTTTTGTCATTAGCATCAGAGAAAACATTAAAAACAACGACATCAATTAGCGATATGTTTTGTGGACACATAAAAATGGATAGTAACATTTAACAAAAGATAATTTTGTATTTTGGTACTGCTGATGGAATGGCTCAATATCCAACAAATGGTGGCCCTTGAAATGACTTGAAATCTTAAAGAGCTTGTTCAGTTCTATTTTCAACATCTCTCAGTACTATTCAGATTTTAATTTATTATTTTGTAATTTGTATGTTTGCTGGAGTAAAGATTTCATTCTTAATATTGAAATGGTACAGTAAACAAAATACAGACTAAAATGAAATTATATTCTAATTAAATTGGTAAAATCTGATAGAACATATAAAACTACTAGAAGCAGCTACATCTAGGAGCGTACTATAGTCACCTTCACTTATTTTTATGCATTGGTTTTCCTGTAATGTTCTTGATGTTGTAGCCCCTACCCTTTGTAAGAAAAGGGGTAGGCCTCCAAGTATTAGGTTATGAATTTGATTACATCTGATGAATTAAACCATATGTCAGATACATTCAAGTACGTCGGGTGATGTGGACAGTTAAATATGGGGTGATTGCTTGTATGATGGACATATGTTAGCTATATTGGGATTTATTTTGTTTTGGAATTGGTTGAGTAAATG
>JAUYWI010121472.1:0-10313 GCA_034780595.1 Parotoplana pacifica
AGATAGCTGTTTGGTTATTATTAGAGTTCCTAACAGCCCTGTTCCTTTCAGTGTGTAAAAGAGCTAACTTCATTTGGTGTGGAACATGGCGGTCCCAGGGTAGAAGATGTCTGCTATGAAGAGGTTTGATGTATAACGATGTGCTAGATGAAGAGATTGAAGGATTAAATAAAACAAAAGTATCAAGAAAAGGAATATCATTATCGAGGGATTTTTCTAAAGTAAATTGAATTGCTGAGGAAAATGAATTAGCTAACGCAAGAATATCATCCAAGGGATTAAGGCAAACAACAAAGATGTCATCAATATAATGTTTCCAATAATAAATCAAGTTAGGGAAATGATGTATAATTTTCTTTTCAAATATATCCATGAAAATGATGGCTAAAATTGGAGAAAGATTTTTACCCATAATGAGACCATTAATCTGTTTGTAAAAATTAGAAAGAATAGCTATATAATCTGTTTGAGTAGCAAGAATCAATAGGTTAAGAAAGTTGTCTCAAGACATGGAAGCAAAAATGGTTAAATGTTTAAATTCTTCAAGGAAGTTAGTGCAACTAACAAAAACATTATTAGGACCAGAATCTAATAACATCCTAACCCCTACCAGTCACACTTATGACCTAACCATGATACAGAAGACCAAGTCCTAGATCTTACCCAACATGCTGAAGATGGTCTTAGAAGGACAAAAAGCAATCCATTCTGATCTTAATTGACTTCAATATTATATAGCATCAAGAACATATATAAATGACCACACAAATAAATGGTAAGTATGCATTTATCTTACCACATGAAACTTTATCTATGATATACAACCTCCCAGATTAGCTAAGCTACAATTGATATAATGCAATTTACCTCTAATATTACTCTTAGTTTGTTATATGTCTACTATATGATTTAACCTTTCAATGGCTGAATTACCCACTAGACATTTTTTAAATAATTCAAAAACTTTTCAACCAATTTGATTCACAACACCAAATTTTCTTGCAAGTCTTTTGGCATTAAAATTATTTTGATCTGGAGCCCAGAGGTCATGTGATGGACTTCTCACAATCAAAGTTTTACCTAATTTAGAAAAACTATTATTTTTTACAAAAAAATCAAATGTGAAGTCACATAATAACCAAATTCATTAATACTTGACAGATATATTGTAAATCCATCATAGTATAACACACACACACACATACACCTTAACATTATGGTAAAAAGTGACTGAAACGCCCAAAAAGGTGACCAAATTGTAGTAAATTGAAATTAATAAGGTACCCACAGAGTAGAATTGACTCCAGACAAATGGTGACTGAGTACCTATGTATGCATGTGTATATTTAACAATGTAAATTACAATAACATGTTAATTACAATTAGGTAATAACTATAGAAACAATTTCAAATTTACAGTTCAACTTATAAGTAAACTTGTCATGGTTGACAAAGTGGGAATAACAACATTGCAAAGTAATTCCAATTCCAATGATCGTTCACCATTTATAGCTTTGCAAATAGGATTCTGAAATGCAATCAGCCATCATATGTGATCATTACCCAAATAGTTAAAGACTGGGATTTTAAAGGCTTCTACATGATTCTATTTCATTTTCCATCACATAATAATAGCAGTTATGTATATTAATCATCCCATTAAGATGCAACATGGCTTTGTCACTGAAAATTATTCTTTTTATCCTATTTTCACCAGAATTTATGATTTCATTACAAAAGTTAATTCGTTTGGGGTATCTCTTTGATAAAAGAATATTGATCCAAAAAAGTTATGATCTGTTTTGCCCAAAAAAATCGACAGTCAACAAATTTTAATTTTTGGATCTGATGACGTTATCGGCCACTGACTCGACTTTTAAAAAAATCAAGGTAACATTGTACCAAATTTCATCCCCACCCATGCATGATAGTATGATTTTTAGTGAGTTAGTTTTACCCCCCCCCCCCAACAGCCAGTTGTATATAATAAAACATTGGTCAATGGAAAGTTTATAAAAGATCTTTGTCTATTTAGTCATGGGTACCTGTCTACGATTCACATTTGCAAGTCAAAAAGTTTTAACAAGCGGATTAAAATCACATGCAACTTTAGCTCCTGTGGTATCTCTTATGGTGAGTTTTTAGATATTCTAGAATTTTTTCATGATATATTATGGCAATCTATGTATATATGTATGTTTCAAGTTAGAAAATTATAATAGTAATTTTAACATAGGTGCCTAATTGAAGTTATGTATTTATTTAGAATGAAATGTAAAGACAACTATGTGTGTTATGTTGCTACATGTAAAATGGATATATTTAAACATCTTAGATGTCAAACAAAAACTCCTTTTTATAAATTTTTTGAGTTTTTGTTTCAAAAATCAATTTTGACCATTCGAAAAAAAAAATTTCTATTATGCTGAAATTATCCATCTCGACGGTTATCGACAACAAAATTGTGGCAATTTTTTGTCTTCTGCTTTATCATTGAGATGTACATAAATAATGAAATATTAACAACAGACAATTTATGCAATAATCTATAAGTATAATAGAAAGGGGATTACGTAATTGGATCAATATAAAGAATAAGATAAGAAACTATTAATAGATTGTGAAAAGAAATGTAAAATAAACTACGTGTGGTGTTTTACAATTGAAAACTGAAATATTGACCGTTATTTGCAAATTTATGCTACTTGTTAGTTATAATGCGTAGGGGGTTCAATAAGTGTAAATTGTAATTACCATTTGCAACCCCACATTCCCTTAAAATTCTAGGATGGCTCTAGTTGCCCATGTCCGAAAATCGATTTTTTAGAAGTTGTGGGCTATCTAACTAAAAGCCATACAAAGTATTTTGGCACCAATGTACAGAAAATTTGATAACTTTAACACTACACAATATGTCCAATTTGGAAATTTCCACTGACGCCTCCACAACCTCGTACAAGTGAAGGCTGGCTCTAGTTTCCTATATCCAAAATCCTTATTTCTGAAGTTATGGTTTGCCCAAAATTTTGTAGTTACGTTTTTCGACTTCCATTACTTTGGGAAGCTTTTCTAATTTCTACTGTATCAATTTTTATTTTTCATGTTGTTTTATGTCTAAAATTTATGTTGCCGGAAGGGGCTTTGCCTCCCATACACCGATAAAATGTTAGTAGATTACAATAACACGATTTTAAGATTTCTTTTTTGACCATGAGTGGCTCGTAGAGGCTTTTTTTCTCATGCACCATTTTTTAGAAATCCAAGGACATTAACTGATTCTATATTTCTCGATCTCTTAATTGTTTCTTTCGAAATGAAAACTATCAATTGCTACAAAATGAAAAATCACTGTAATTTGTTTTAGATTCCTTCACGTAATGTTAAATTTAAGAGTGAGATCATTAATCCTGATCTCACACGGCCAAATTCAGATTTGAACGATCCATTTGGATTTGATTCTAACAGACCACGATCTTGGGAGAAATTTAACAAAGTTGTTTATCCACCTAGAAGTCCTACTGAAGAGCAGAGACCAGCAGAACGTACAGGCTCGATATATGCTATTAATTTCAGCATGAAGAAGCTGTGGATGGTAGGAAATTTTGTAAGTTTTAAATTTGTTTCATTAACCATATTTTAGCTAGGATGTTTATACAAATAGTTATTGTAGATTGTTCAGAAACAACTTTTCAGTTTACCTGCTCCTATTTTTCGTTATCTTAGAGCATATTTTGTAAAAATAAATAATATTTCCATTTCTAAGGTTCGAGGAATGAGCATTGAAGAAGCAATGAAGCAGTTGGCATTTCGACAGGATAAAGGAGCCAGATACGTGGAAGAGGTAATTGACTGAGATGATGTACTTCTTTATGTATTGCTACGTTTATAACTATTTCTATGATTAATTATTTTTAGAAATAGTTCTTACTTAACGTAGTAATTTTTATAAATTATGACTTTTTACCATAGGTCTATAGATCTATGGCAAAAAGTCATAATTTATTTTTAAAAACTTCTGTACAATATTTAATCGTAAAGTCGTCTATCTAGACAAAAGTTTATAGAAAAAGTTGTATACAAAATGTAGTAATTGTTTTACCTGATAATTAAAAATATTTATAACATGCTATTTTTAATATTTTTTTGTTTTTAATATTTTATATATACGTACTAATCTAGTAATTGATCCTAAGTTCCATTGAGGAAACTGTCCATAAAAATCTCCACTATACTTTGGTTCAGTTCAATATAGGAAATCTTTATTTTATCGTTGTATTACTATTAGTAGTATTATATTATAGAATCACGTATAATTGATTGTTTTATTTTTATTCTGTATTATAACAATACGTGATTTCATTTTTTTTAAATACTAAAACCTCTGATGGTTTTAAAGTTTATATCTGATTCTAAAACAAACTTTTGAATAAAAACCGGTATTGATTTAGAGGTTGTGTTCATTACATGGTTCTTAAACGGTTTCTTCATTTTAATGTTAAATTTCAAATTGAATTTAACATTAAAACCTTATATTAAATAAATAATAATAATAACTCTAGTTTCAGTCTTAATTCAAACTTAAAAATCGCCCAACGTGCATTCTAGACGTATGGCAATAGGCTCTTAGCTCTACGGGATACTTACCTGAAATGAACCATTTTGGTCATTTCTATCATGAACATATTAAAACATAGAAGCTCCAAATGTAGGTTCACCTTTGCGATATTAAGCGTGTGAAATTTTGCAGAAATCAGATCCGTTTTTCTGTCTAAATGTCTTTCTTCATTATTTATTTCTGCAGAAGTAACCGATAATGATACCTAAACTTTAACCAATTGTTCAATAGATCAGTTCAGTAGTTTTCACATGGACCTTATGATGAAGCAAAGGGGTTCAAAAACAGATTGATAATAGCCAGCATTTAGACTTGCATTTCTTCTAGAAAGTTTACATATGAATATTATATACATTTGGGGATGAAATGGACTCTAGATTAATTGCCTTTTTTCAATACCTACTGCCTACACAATAAATTTAAAAAACTTAAATTTCAGCCAAAGGAAGTTTCCTACTTAAGTGAATTTATAAATTCAGAAATTTAAAATAATTTGAAAAAGATTTTGAAAAGCAAAGACGCCAACATTTTAAAATTTTTACTATAATGATTTTGTAAAATTATCTTTGATTAATTAATTAAAATGAATGAATGTTCACATTGAAACTTTAATTTGAGATACAAAATGTAATTGCTAAATGAAAGTAACGATCGAACTTAGAATTGAACTTCAGTTTTGATTAAGTAATATCCTAACCCGAAAATGGTGTCTTGTCATGTAGTATGTTATGTTGCTATGGTTTTTATGATATCAATTCATTGGGCTAAGAGAATGTGATTAATATATGAAGAATCGTTGAAACAAGAACGCTGTTTATTCTGAGTACCCCAAAAGTTATGTTTCATTTATCTACATCTTGTGGTTATGTATTATTGAATATATGATTACTCTAAGAAACAAACAAGAACATTTTCTAAATAGTACATTTTTATGCCTAACTTTATTGATCAACCACACACGTTTGTTTCTCTTATTTTTCAATCGATAGCTTGTGTTTTTAACTTCAGATCTTGGAGGACACTGTTAATAAAATGCTGGAAGAACATGAAATCGAATTTGCTACCAACGTCTGGGTTGGTAAGTGTGGTCGCAAGTGTTTGCATTTATTTTCTAATATGTATCACAATACCTGCCGATAAACAGTGAGAAGTATGAAGTAGATACAAACCTTAGATACTTTGAATATCTATGAACAAACGCACACGCACGTAGGTTATTTGAAATTTCTGTGCATTAAATTACCTGTGCTCGAAGCACATGCAAACTTACCTAGTTAGTTGTTAATAGTACCCAGGCCGACTGAAAGTAGTCTCTAGTTATATCATATTATTGATAGTAAAATTCAAAGATAAGTAGCTCTACTTTTGGGCTATGCTAGGACCCGATAACGTAGATAAGGTCAATAATTTAAACTTTGTACAAATGATTACCGATTTTATTTATGAAAATCACTTAAATTGTTCTTTTGTCGAGTAGAAGCTTTCGAATATGTATATCAGGGACTATCAACTTTAGGTTTTGTGTACCACTACACTAACTATAGACTGGTTTAGGCCAATTTTTTCATATCTCTGAAATTACTGTACCAAATTGCTTTGAAATTTGCAACATTAAATTAAACTTATAACATTGACATATTTTTAAAATTGTGTGGTCATAGGTCACATGACCTTGCTTTTGGACTGGTTCAAAGGGGCGAAAACATCAATTTTGAAAGAATTGAACAATAAGAACTTTTGATATTCAATAAATTAAATTTTATTTCACTTAACTATGTTAGTTCTCCTCTAATTTGACCGATAGTAAGACCTAAAGTTATTAATGTTTGACATTTGGCCTTATAATTGAAATTAATAGATATAAATGCATATTTTAGAATTATATCACTATTAATATCTTTCAAACAAATAGTTATTTATATTAATATTAACGTCACTGATATAATTCTAAAATATGGTCAATAAATTGAATTTCAGAAAAAAAATTAACGCATTGGCCACATCTGATCCCAAGTCAATGGACCTCAATTTCTGACTTTGGATAAAGCTATGCTTTTTTACTTGGTACACTAATAAAATATCACATATGCCAATATGAAAGCATTCCAATGAAGTATTCTTAGTTTATTAGAAAATTAAATTTTCTTGTTTTCCCATCTAAATATAGAGGGTTTTTATATGGTAATTTTGAAACAAAAAATCACAATTTTTGTTGAAGCAATATTTTTTATTAAAATTTCTAGTTTAGTAATTACTATTAAAGTGCTACGAAGAACAACACAATCAATGACATTGATTAAATCCATACGAAAGAGGCAATTAGAATTCCTGGGCCACATCATGCCGAAAGAAGGCCTAGAGAATTTGATGGTGACTGGTCGAGTTGATGGGAAAAGAGGCAGAGGAAGACGTTTTAAAAAGTTTGAGTGAGTGGATGACCATACAGGCGAACCATATCCGAGAGGCAAATCTTGTGCGCAACGAAGGATCGAATTTTGTGGAAAGCCGTGGCCGCCCACCTCCTCACCGGACATGGCACTTGAAGAAGAAAAAAATACTATTACACAATTTGTAGGAGTTTAAAAAATCCATATGAGGGGCCATGTGCAATTCAAAAGATAAAAATATTGTTTTTTTGTCTCAAAGTTTGCACCCTGGTCAGAAAATTAATATTTCAAACCCCATTGTTACTTTAGTATTATGTACTTATCTACCAAATATTAATCATTTCTATGATTATTTGGCTTCAGGAATGATATTTTGCAAAAAGTATATTTTGGGCCAATCTATTTTTTTCAGAGGCTGTCACGTGACCTTAGGGAGGTCAGACAAAAAAATTTCACCAAAATCTCTGCCGCTAAACAACTGCATAATTTGATTTAAAAATTTATTGTTCACATTTCCCATATATATGTATATAAATTCTATTTAATTTCCTAGTATGAAGAGTTGATTGGATTTCCTTCATACAGGGCTGTCCGTATGCTATTAGTGTGCCAACTAAACAAGCCCTAGTTTTATGCTAAGACATAGATATCAGCTTTCCCTCCAAGGTTGC
The DNA here is from genome assembly GCA_034780595.1 of Parotoplana pacifica. Taxonomy (NCBI): domain Eukaryota; kingdom Metazoa; phylum Platyhelminthes; order Proseriata; family Otoplanidae; genus Parotoplana; species Parotoplana pacifica. Next base: position 7,674 of record JAUYWI010121472.1, read on the forward strand.
TTCAAGGTACTCCTTGTTTCTTTTGTATTTGAATTTTACTTGTTTGGTTTTCAACTCATATTTTATTATCGGTTTGCCTTTTTGTACAAGTATTTCACCACATAGTTCTGTTATTAATTTTATGATCTGATGAAAATCTATGATATATCGAAAACGTTAATAAATGTTTTCTAATGCTATTATGTATGACGAGGGTATTATACAAAAACCACGTTGGTGACCGACCAAACTTTTCAGAAAACATAGAACTGTTTTTTGTATGAGAAATTACACAGCTTCATAGACTGACTTGGGGACGAGGAGTAACAAATAATTGTTGGGATCATTTTTTTCTCAAATTTGCAGGATGGTTCTAGAATGTAACAATGCAAAAATGTTTCATAGCGATTTTTAATATACTTCTTAGAAAAAGTTACAGATAAGTTGATTTTCATTGGCTGTCAAAATTTGGTCCAAGTCATAAAATTGATATTTAGAAACCTGGCATATGCATATGTTAAACTATATATGTATAATGGATTTACAATATATCTGCCAATTTGGTTATTATTTGGCTTGACAATTGATTTTGTTTAGTAAAGAAGTAGGTCAAACTTCGATTTTTTAGAGGGCGGTCAGATAAAAAAATCAAAATTTGATACCAAAATATCCACATGAATATTTGGTGCAGTGAGTCCACATTTCATACAAATCGGTTGAACCGTTTTTGAATTATTTCAAAAAAATGACTAGGGTCGGTAATTTTACCTCTCGGCCAATGGAAGGTTAAGTCGATTTCGAGGAGTCTGACAATGTGTGGTGGGACAATGTATGGGGGAGGATTGTACATCCATCTAGTCATTATTTCAAGTTTGCTAAAAAAAACAACACAACGGATTTGGATGAAATTTTGTTACATCGAATACAATTCTCTTGTGCATCTTTTAGTATAAAATATTTTGGTGCGATCCCCCAAAGTCACCTGCCGGTCCTCTGTAAGGTTGTTCTTAAATTCGTAAAATGTACTTTTTACAAAAAGAATCATTGTTCAAAATTTATTACGGGTTTTTTGGAAATTTTTGTCAAAGAGTCAACAAAGATTGAAAATTTCTATTTTTCTATTAAAAAATGGCATCCGTTAGATTTTGATTTAAGAAAAATAATTGACCTGAAATGCATTATCAACGTCTCCAAAAAATGTCATAAAAAAATTAACGGACATAAAATAGATATCGATTTTTATGTCAAAAATTGACCTTTTTAAAGTCAACTTTTCCAATCCTAGATATGTGTCAAAATCAATTTGCCAAACTTTACTTTTTGGACCAGGCTCTCTCTTATTTATTTTTTCTAAATTTCAGACTAATTTATCCATGGGAAATATAATATTCTAAGGTTGGATGGGGGACTTCGAGGACAATTTTGCAGTGACGTCGAGGGATTAATTAATCGATCAGCTTTTTTAATTTCTAAATGTTTCTATGAATCGCACTCATTCCAGACTATGACCATGAAGATTAATTAATATAAAAAGATCAATTCTATCAGCATTGAACAGATAATTTGGCTATTTAAACTTAAAAGCAAAATGTCAATTGATTACCAACTATCTTATACTACTTGTCTGTAAAAGTAGTATGAGATAGTTGGTATTCAATGACATTTTGCTTTTGACTTTCAATAGCCAAATTATCTGTTTAATGCTAGTAAAGAGAGTTTCTCACCTGAATTGATTTTTTTATTCTAACCAGCTTGGCCACATATTTTCCTATTTTGATTAATTAATATCTACTTTTAAATATCCATAGTCTATGGATATGACACCATTTATGACTATATATTATGCCCTGTGCGATGTCAGGTGCTTTTCTTCATCGTTTTTTCTTGTGGTGATTTCAAAATATTATCTTGGTAATTTTATAACATCGCAACAGAATGGATATCGAGTTGCCTATGTTCAATAGTTATTGTTTCTGAGAATTTGAGTTTTAAGTAATTTATATTAATTAGTTCATTTAGTTTAATATTTTTTCCTTGTTATCGTAGGTGGTGACACTAGAGTTTTTTTTTATTAAGCTGTAAGTAAGCTTGATGGCTTAACCAGCCTACGCCTGTCAGACTAGCGTCAATCGTTCTCAATTAGCGATAGTTTAAAGCTCAAGAGCAGATTTATGAAACAAATTTTAGAGTTTTTCGCTAACTCGATTTTCAGAATTTTATCATGATTATAAAAGATAAAAGGTTACATGTGGTGTTTAATTTATTATAATCATTTATTTCCCTCCGACAGGGAGTCGTCGACAATCATTCTTTCCAACTGGCCACACCGATTTTTCAGCACTCTATCTTCATGATCCACAAACGTCAATCCAACCTTTCGACATTCTCCTCTGCCATACATTTTCAGCACAACTTTGGGCACCCTCTTTCCCTTGTCCCATTTCTACATGCTTATTATTATTGATAAAATTCCTAAAAAATGTTTTGGTTTTGTAGGAAGAGTTAGATTTTTGAAAGATAGCTTTAACTCTTGGCGGATAAAGGGGGCGTGGCTACCCCACCCCTAATGTTGTTTCAAAGTTGCTCAAAAACGACTGAATCTACGCACCAAATTCTCTTTTGTATTTTTTACTTCAATTTTTTTGTGTAACCCCCCCCCCC
>JAUYWI010121483.1:0-10312 GCA_034780595.1 Parotoplana pacifica
TAGATCCAAATTATATAACTATTTTTACTATTTTATTTTTTACTAACCATGCACACAGACTTTTTACACAGCAGGTACTTAATAATATTTTAAAATGTCTACTTTGCCTTATCTTTGCATATAAAACAAATTGATTTTTTGAAGCTTAGCACATAAAATTACAAAAAATGTTCACATTAAGTAAAGTAGGTAATCCAATATCTACCTATTAAGAGCCAAGTAACATTCTGCTCTCGGATTCACTTTACTAGGTAATAATCATTTTACATATCAGACTCAATTAAGATCCGCATTACACTAACTGCAGTGCAAATGATCACCGGTCTCTAAAAGACGTATTTAAAATGTGTTGACAAATCAGTAGAATTTAGCAAATAGATAAATTGTTTATTGGTTTTGCAAGCCATGGTGGACTAAACGAGCACTGCGAACCAAAATCCTTCATTACGAAGAATACAAATGTTGTATTCGATGCTGTTTTTTGGTTTTACATATGTAGGTATACAACAGACAAGCAGGTCAAACTAGATGTACCCAGCACCCACCTACCCGCACCTACTCTTTTTCTAAGCTCATCTGACTGAATTTCTGCGTTAAGTTGTGATTCTATACTATAAAGGAATTCTTACACAAGGTATAATACACAAATATCTAATGTCGTAGGCAGGCACGACGAAGTATTCACTCTGCTGTTGAAGTAGGTACCTGCGTCGTCTTTGGTGAAGTAAATCGTTTATGTATTATGTATCGAAATCAAGCATAACATAATAATATCATGCACACAATAAAATATTATTAGAAATTGCATTACAAAGCAGATAGAGATCTATAGGCCAGGTACAACATAGGTATTTACCTCACCTAGCACCACTGATCTACGTACAACAACTAGCACCTTTAGTCGACAGAAAAATACACCACTGCATTGTGTAAGTACCGTCCAAGGATACCTAATCACTCCAAACCTCACCATACTATTGACAAATCCACGGTATTTCTGCTGAAAACAATTTGTTTTAGTGAACAAATTCGAGACAATGGCGTAGTCTGCCTAAACTTTGGTATCCAATTAAACCATGAAGAAACACGTGAACGTAGCGTTGACATTAGATCTGCTGCATCAAGCCGTCAATAATGGAGATGCCGAGGAAATTGAAAAGATTTTCAATGACATTCATCCCGAGGAACCCCAGGTGCTTTGTGCCCGTCTGGATCACAGCATTCGGCTGAAGAGGCCGTCCACCGAGGAACAATTGGAAGTTCATCAACCTAGCTTGTTGATTGTGGCATGCGTAGGGTGGTTTCCGGAGATACTGGCCCTTCTAATGCGTATGGGGGCCGATGTCAATGACTCGTGCGAAGTTGTCAGCTACGGGCAAGCGGATTCAGTGATTGCCAAACCTATTTCAACATTTCGCGTAACTGCCCTCATGCTGACTGCAATATCTGGCCGACTAGATCACGCCAAGATGTTGCTCAGTAACGGGGCTTTGGTTAATACTCAAGATTCTTCAGGGTGTACAGCGCTTATGAGTGCACTGCGTGAAGAAAACACAGATATCCTTGATCTTCTTTTATGGGCAGGTGCTAGTGTAGAACAAGCTACTCAAAATGGTGTCACACCACTGATGATCTGTGCAGGAGGCGGCCATATTGAATCTATGCGCAAGTTGCTAAACCGTGGTGCCGATGTGCAGAAGTTGGACTTCAATAACCGCAACGCGCTATTTTACGCCGTGGAATCGCCCACACGTCCACGTGAAATTTACAAACATTTGATCAATGTTGGGTGTTGTCCGACAATAGACAAATTTGGTATTAATATGGTGATGCGTGCAGCCTATTTATGTGACCTTGACATGTTGACCTACTTATTAAGTAATGCCGGAAAGGCTGGAATGCCTGATATCAGTAGTCTTGACAACCAAGGTCAGAATGCATTGTTTCATGGATGTAAAGGGGGAAATCTCTCTGTGGTACGCTTCCTGGTAGAACACGGAAAAGCCAGAGCCGTGACAAATCGCTTTGACGTGACCATAATCATGATTGCTGCCTCTTCTGGTAATTTAGAGCTACTGCGCTATGTGGTATCGCGTTCCAACTATTTAGGAGTGAAATTGAACGAGAAGGACACACTAGGAAGGAATTCATTGTTTTACGTAGCAGAAGGGGGATCCATGGAGTCTTATATATATCTGCGCAAAGCAGGACTTATTCTCGAAAGAGACTCTTCTCAGAAAACAGTTCTTATGCATGCTGTTGAATGGGGTAGTGCAATATTAGTTCAATATATTTTAGATACATTGCATAATAATAAACAATTGGACTTTGATCTTTCCGATAAAGACGGTTTGGGCCGTGATATTTTATTTTATGCAGTAAAATTAGGAAATATCGATCTGTTTTATTCGATTTATTCAGCCGGTGCTACGCCCTGTGTGGACAAAAATGGAGTTAATATTCTCATGTTCTCAGCCCAGTGTGGCCATGTGAAAATGACGGCATTCTTATACGAAAACCGAGAAACCCTGGGGTTAGAAAAGTTGGAAGACGGAGCTCTATCTGCCCAAGATGCAGAGGGCAGAAACATTTTGTTTTACTGTATTCAAGGTGGCCAACCGCCAATAATGGATTTTTTCTTGGAGCTTGTGCAACCGCAGTCGACACCTTTGGGAGAAACATTGCTGATGCAGGCCGCTGAGTTTGGGCAAGCTAATATAATGCAAAAATTAATTAATTTAAAAGGTGAATTTTTATTGAATTTTCTTTTTTCTGAATATCTTCTACCTTTTCTCTTCTTATGTAGAATTAGGAAATTTCTTTACTTCTATGCTTTGATATGAAATATACGAACATTTTATGTTGCTCAGGCAATGATTATGCCTAGCTGATGAGGCCCATCAAGGCCGAAATAGCTGTCCTGGGCTATCATTGGCGAGTAATATAAATAAGTAGTATATTTTTATCAAAGTATACCTGTTTTTTATGATAACTTTAAACACATTAATTGGCCAGAACCTGCTTTGACAGCGTGAGTGCCTTTTAATAAAAAAACAAGCTTTGAAACAAATTTCTTCTGAATTTCTTCTACTTTTTTTCTTTTTATGCACATTAAGCAATTTTTCTTTACTTTTATGCTTTGATATGAAATATACGAACATTATATATTGCTCAGGCATTGATTGTCCCTAGCTGATGAGACCCAACAAGGCCGAAACAGCTGTCATTTGCGAGTAATATAAATAAGTAGTATATTTTTATCAAAGTATACTTGTTTTTTTAAATTATTACTCTTAAACAAATTATAAATTGGTACATTAAACGAATATAGAGTAATATACAAAAGCTATAATCTTAAAAATTAAAACATTAGAAGGTTTTTAGAGAAATAAGAACCAGAGTTTAAAAAAAGTTGGGAATTTAATTTTGGTTTAGTTAATTTTATGTCCTTGAGTAGCACAATGGATAACCTACGTGGCTCCACCTAGACAACCCTGGTTCAAACCCCGGTTGGTCAATGTTTTTTGTTCCTCTATCCTCTACTGTATCTGGTAAAATTAAATATTCTGTTTACTCCTTTCTTACTAAATTAAAATGTATCTGTAACTTTTCATTTAATCAATATGCTCACAAAACTCATACTTTTCTAAAAATTAATTCTAATATTAAAATGACTAAATTTGATAACTTTTTGTGATTATTATGATAAATTAAATCAAAATTCAAACATCTGGAATATGATATTAATGAATTAAAAAATAACTAATTATTAAAAATGAAAATAAACTAATATACTTTATAAATAAACATGTCAAACATCATATTGATGAAAACACATTAAAAATGATCATCCCTTCTGGATCGCAAGCAGCTAAATTATATGGTCTATCTAAAATATATAAAAATAATTGCCAACTCCGTCCTGTTGTATCTATGCGCAACACGGCATTTTTAGATACTAAAATTAAAATTAATTTAAATGATAATTTTGACATTGAAATATAAAGGACACCAACTTACACTAATCTTCTTCTGGATTTCAACTCCTGATGGAAAACTAGTTTAGCCGTAGGTTTTATTTTACATAGAGCTTTTCATCTTCTTTGAAACTTTTTGATAAAGAAGTTATTAATATATCCAATATCTTAACAAAAAATAATTATCCTAATTAATTTTTCTCTTGATAAAATATTCACAGATAGCAAATACTTAAATGATTCCAAAATACTTTAAAATATATTGGCATCCCAACTTTTATTAACTCAGATTCTAATTTCTCTCTAAAAATCTCTTAATTATTTATTACTATAAATTTTGTGTATTACTTCATATTTGTTTAATGTACCAAATTATAATTTATAATTTTGTAAACATTTTAAATCTCAGTTTCACTATTCCTGAAGAAATTTAATTGACAATAAACGAAAACGTTTGAATGAGACTTATTAATCTTTTGTTCATTTAAAAAGTTGTAAACTAATATCTATTGTTTTAAAAAGTCTGAAACAGTTGTACTTTTTTGAATATTTTTCCATACCATATTATTCACATTTCAAATGGTTGTTTTTCTTATGAGTCAAATATTGTTTCGGTCTATTCTCATAATTTAGTTGAACTTGAAATACAAACTAAGACAAATATATTTTTTCTTCTTCCAGGAATTGAGCTAGACGCCATTGATTACAAGGGCCAAAACGCTCTTTTTCACGGAGTTAGATCGGGTAACATTGCAATCCTTCAGCTTCTTTTACAACGTGAACTAAAAGTGGTATCAGACAAAGAAGACACTACTCTGCTGATGGTTTCTGCTGCAGAAACACAAGTTGCTTCCAACGAGAATGAAACTGATTTCAATACCAATCAGCAGTCACGTTTTGAACACAATGTACAGCGTCAGAACATCTTACACTTCTTAATAGAACATGCCTTACGTCTGAATATTGATATTCACGCGGTTGACAGTCGAGGCCGTAATGCCTTGTTTTATGCCATTGATTCCGGAAATACAGAAACATTAAGTAAACTTAAAAACAGTGGTATTAAACCCGTGACAGACGACCGGGGCTATACTTTATTAATGGCTGCTGCCGCCAAAGGCAACCAATCTCTGATTGAATCTCTTTTATCTTCCTATGATGTTCAGAAACAATTTACTTGGGAATGGGGTGCCAGAGACATTGAATTGGGAGAAGACGTCTATTTTGTGGCATTTCGGGCAAGAAACTTTAATCTAATTAAAACGTTACTCCACTGTCGACATCCTGCACCGATTCCGTTAAATACCAACAAAAGTGGTCAGAGTTTGGTTGCCCTGTGCTTCTCAGAGGGTAGGTCAGAGGTTGCCCGTTTAATTCTAGAGAACCAGATTGAACACTCATCCAACCAGATTAAAAACATCCTAAATGGTCATGATGCATCGGGGTGCACCGTATTTCACCACTTTTTGGCAGCAAATGATCTGAAATCGCTGAAAAAATTTGCCGAACTATTTGACTTGGAATTGGATCGAGCTAACCCCAACGGTTGTAATTTCCTTCTCAAAGCGCTGAAGGCTGGTGCATCCACTGAAATTATTGAATGTATTCTTAAAATTTATCCAATTGGACTTCTAGAGGATGTTGACACAGTCCGTGGAAATTCTGCTTTACATCTAGCCTCAGCGACTGGAAAGTTTTCCAACGTAAAATTACTGCTTTCTTGTGGTCAACGACCTACACATTTGTCACACGATGGTTCTTCAGTTCTACACGCCGCAATTGAAGGGGGGAATGTGAAAATCTTTCACCATTTGTTGAGGTATTACAAATCAGATCTTTATCCATTTCTGCAAAACACAAATGCAGCTGATAGGACGATTGTATTACGGATATGTGAGCGAGGACTGTCCGCATTTTGCAAGGTGCTATGTACGGAATATTCAGAAACTGAATTCAACAAGATTCTACAAACAGAATTCGAATGCACCACCAAAGAAATGAAACAATCAACTTTAATGTTGGCTGCTTCATCGGGGTCAACTGACTTATTCGCATTGGCTGAGTTTAAGCGCTTTTGTATAAATAACGAAACTATCGTAAAATATGTGGATACCAAAGGTCGCAATGCCCTTTTTTATGCTTGTGATGAAAATGTGACTGCTAATGTAGCGATTGTCAATAGTTTATTGTCGGCTGGAATGTTAGTGGATGATATGGACATGGATGGCATGACGCCACTTATGTTTGCCGCTCAGAAATGTGAAAGTCTGATTGTGTTTGAAGCATTGCTGGGCAAAGATATCAGTCACGGTGAGCGTAGCAACCGGATGATGAACCAACAGAAGGATATCCTAGACAGATTGCTTCCAAACAGTCGCAATGCTTTTGATTTTTGTGATGAAGGAAACAAAGAAATTTTAAAAGTTTTTGTGCAAAAGGAATTTGGTAAGTTAGCCCCCTCTTTTTTTGGCATTAATTTGGGAAACCTGTTGTTTATTGTAAGCATCTTTTTAAGCCAATTTTTCTTTTGCCATTTCTCTGTAGAAATATAGATAGATGATGTTTCTATGCATCAAAAATAAAGATAGAGGCTATTTTTATGCACCATATGAATAGAGCTAGATGGGATTTTTATGCACCATGAATAGAGATGGATGGTAATTTTATACACAATGATCCGAGATGTATCTAATTTTCTGTCACTCCGTAATTTCAAATATTTAATCCAGAATAAGATAAGAATTTGTTTATTTTTTTAATAATAATTCAATAAGTCTCAAATATTATGAATTTGTAATTTATAATTCTTCCTATGATATGTAAAAGACAAAATTTAAATATATAAAGTCTAAGTTTTGCACCTGATAACATTATCAGTCCATAACTCGTCTATTCTTGTCATTTTCTACTTTTTTTCACGGGTGAATACTTCGAATTTCAATCGGAAGTATAAAATCTGCCCAGATATATTATTATACAATCTATCCCTGCCCCATAAACGAAACCCCTATGAAAATCAAAATTCTCAATAATAATAAAAATGGTTTTAGGTATTTCCTTTAAAAAAAGAGTTGAACAAACTACATTGTAGTATGATTGTATACTGGCAGATTTGTAATGAGAGAAAGTAAAATGTTAACAATTTAATGAAGAAAAATATTTGCGTAATCGTCTCTTGAAAGTCTAGTTTTATTTTTCTCTTCAACAATAGACTTCTGTAGGTCTGTCAAGAAACTGTGGATTTGTGATCTTACGTAGAACTTTCATGAATTGTTGAATTTGTGACCATTAATTCTTAATTCGTTCACAACCAATGGGTCCAAACGTTTTTAATTGGTAGGATTTTGTCGGATTAGGGTCATTCGCATTTAGGAATTTATTCCGCGAAAGTTGCTGAACGGTGTTCTTTGAATGCCGTGTCAGATGGTAAAATCCGGGATTGTCTTGTAAAAGTTGATTTCCATGTGAAGATTGGGGCAGCCGCCTAGTACCACCAATGAAATCCAACTGTATTGCTTGTACTAATGCCAAGCTAAAAAGTTGCTGATGTACCGTATTTGTGGATGCCCTGTATAGACAAGATAAGTTCTCGGAAAAAGTAAGTGTTCTATTTGTTCACATTTATAGGTTTGACGACAGGCGATGAGCGCTTCCTTGAAACGATGCTTGATTTCGATCCGGCCTCATTGGAGTTGGACGATCTGTTCAGGACGCTTGTGGACCGCAGTCTGGTTCTCTCGGGGAGCAATTTGGAGACTGTGCTGGCTCAGCTGCCGAGTAAACGTCAGAAATGGGCCCAACTGGTGCAATACGTGGCTAGAAGGGGGCGCGGTCGTCTGGCGGAGCTGTGCTCCGTTTTGCAGACATTTGACACGGATCTCACCGATCAACTAAACGAGACTTTAAATCCAAATGAAATGGAACCGGACGCTTTTTAATAAAACAAGAGCGCATCTTACAAGTACAACGTTTGTAACAGAAACGGATTCAAACATACATTTAATTCAATGCCACTACTTTTAAGTAATGAAAATTGTACAAAGTTTACTTTCTGCCAATCTGTATAGCGAGTTGAAATTTTGCAATGCCTTTAAATTATTGATCAAACAGTCAATTTAATACATTCTTAAATATATTCCATCTTCTGCATTTAGCTTGTATACACAGATTAGACAAGAACATTTTGTAGATTAATAATGTTGGTATTTATGTAGGTAGTTAACCAAAACTAATCAGTCTTTCATAGGTTATAATCAATTGGCTTGTTTGACGACAGAAACTGTTTGTAATTTAGTAGTTGGATAATGAGAAATGACTCTAAATTATGTAAATTATGAAATTGTATAATTTATCCTTAACATTTTTGTACAGAATTGGATTAATGAAATGTGCTTTGGGAACTATTTCCTATTAATTTAATTTTAACTATAAAATAAAGTATAATATTTACCTATAATATGATTTCTTTTGAATTATATAATTTTTGTTATAGATTGGACATTAAAGAAATATAAATTTTAAAAAGAATTAATAATATTTACGAGGGACACGTAAGAATTCAAAAATAAAACAACTCAAAACACTGATTTTTTTTAAAAACATTTTTAGAGGCACAATTTTAATTTGAGATATCTCAAGAACTACCTCAACCAAATTACACAATCTACATTACTTGTTTCAGAATTTTAACCTGAATGTACATAATATTGAAATAACGAAAATATGGGGGTCTTTAAAAAAGAATTTATTGACCACTTATGGTACGTGTTAGATGTTTGATGTCCCTAACACTCAACGATTAAGTGTCACAAAAAATGAGGTTTGTGAAATCGGACAGATGTTCTTTGTCAATTGTCATGAACCATGGTCTCATTGTTGCTATGACGACCATTTGCTGATCTGAATTATAAATTTTAAAATTCATCTGGCATAAAGTTTATTTTACAACTTTATTTAAATCCTTTTGCTATTTTAATGAACCATTTTAAATTTGTTAAGAGTAATAATAAAAAATATGCTACTTATTCATATTACTCGCAAGTGATAGCCCAGGACAGCTTTTCGGCCTTGTTGGGCCTCATCAGCTAGGCACAATCACAGTATCAAAATAATGAAAATCGCCACAGCAGCCATAAGAAGACAAAAAATAGAAGATAATCAGAAAAAAAACATATTAGAAATCTCGTGTTTTTATAAAAAGGTACTGACGCTGTCAAAACCGGTCCTGGCCAATTAATGTGTTGAGAGTAATAATATACTACTTATTTATATTTTTTGGGTTTTCATTTTAAAACAAAAGAGAATATCTTTATTTAAATCCTTTTGCTATTTTAATCAACCATTTTAAATTTGTTATATTTAATTTAGTTGACGATATCAGCTTTTTTTCAATAGTTGCCAAATTCAAAGAATGAAATGTAGAATTCGTCTAATTGAGGGACCGAAGCAAAAGGAAGGAACGTCATGATTGGAGAGGAAGCAATCATGGAGAATGCCAGACATTATGCCACCAATGGAAATATCAACGACCCTTCTTAGGGTTATGATATACTGAACTGAACTAAATCCATAAAACTTTTTGAAAAATTATTTAAAACTCCATGGCAGACTTAGGAGTAGAGCAGCTTTAGGACAGCTTTGGTAAGGGTCCAGCTAGGAGACATTCTTTGTGAAAACGCCGGCCTTTGGCGGGGACAGCTATGTGGGAATTCTGAAAGGAATAAGGTTTGGTCAGAATATTTATTAGATATGTACATTCTTCATTATAATACAAACTTGATTAACATTTAGGTCACAAGTTGTTTTACAATTAAATAAAATCAAATAAATAAAAACGCTTAAATTTTACGGGGGTTGCTAAATTTATGAAAAACATCATAGATTTTAATTTTATTTCATTGAAATGCATTTGTTGCCTAAACTTAGGTTGAAGAAATTGTGAAAAAATATTATAGGTAAATATGATAATTCATTTGTAAATATAATTTTGGCTTTTAATGCTAGATTTATCAATAGAAAGAATAATAATACTCATGATAGAAATAATAAAAATAAATCTCTAATTTCTAAAATACACTTAAAAAGCAAACAGATTAATTTACATTCTGTTTTTAACTGAAAATATATTCATATTTTATTACCAGCTAAAGTTAGTATTGTATTATATTTTATTAATAATCTTACTTTATCACCATTTTTACCAAATGGTTCATGTGGTTGTACCACAAATCCAGATCTTAAAGATTATATCCGTAGTGCTTATATAGGCCATACCGCTGAATTCGACCGCCTGTAAAAATACCAGTAAAATTTCATTAATTAAATTTATTTCTTCA
>JAUYWI010121494.1:0-10312 GCA_034780595.1 Parotoplana pacifica
GGTCCATTTGCATTAGTGCTGGCCGGAAAATGTGTTTTTTTATTTATAAGTCGTTTAATAAAAAAATGAAATATACACTTTTATTTGGTTACCTGGGAAAGATTTTTTAAATCTGAGGCCGAGCTAGGGGTCGAAAAAATAAAATATGTCCAAATGACTTCAAATTTGGTGTGTTTAAGTCCACTAGGCGCTCACTCAGTAACACAAATCCATATATTTTGAAAAAATAAATATCTTGATTATCGACTTGATAATCAAGAGACAAAAATTGATTTTGGGTTCAATTCGAAATATGTATATATAATTGATGTGTCTGGTAGTGGAGCTACATACCAAATTTGAAGTCAAATGGACATACTTCAATTTTTGGACGTCATCAACCCCGATATTGATTTCTAAAATTTTTGTTCTCTTAATGTAACTGTCCAATGTACCTCTGTACCAAATAAAAGTGTATATTTCAATTTTTACGAAATGACATAATAAATAAAAAACGCATTGTTTCATACAAATATGTTTAATTCATATAACTAAGAAAAAATAATTTATTTTATAGATAACATGTAGTAGTTATAAGAATATAAATAAAAATGTATCAGAAGACAAATTTATAAACCAATCATTCATTTGTACAAATAACAATGATATGCACTTGGAAGGGTGTTATAGGCAAAATATTGGCTAAGAAAGATTTTACAGTAGGTACGATACAGTGGGTATGCAACAGATAAAAAAGAAAATAACCAACAGAAATCACAGCCATTTAAACTTCTTACATATTAATTAGTGTTTTCATAAATGGGCACTTTATAATTGTTATGTCAGGAATGCCTTTAAATTCTTTGAATCTCAATAAAAAATACGATTTGGAACTACATATACATATTGTAGGATTCAAGGATACTTGCCTACAAATTGTACGTATAAATACAAGAGAAATTATGTAAATTTAAAAAAACTAGGTATTTCTATTACTTTAGCTATCACAAATACTGCTTACATCAAGCAAATGTATTCGAAGTATGATATGCTCCAAAACAACAATTAATTAATCTATACAGATAGGTACATAATACATAAGGTAATTTGGTAATTAGAAAACAATAAACAAAATAAAAGTAACGTTTTTTTCTATGAATGCAGTCAGCTTTCAATAAAACACCATTTTAGGAATGTAAAGTATCAACAATATATTCATAAAAAACTACGGTGTTCCTTCTAATATAAGTTCACAAAGACTATTTTCAACAAAGTAGAAGCCAAGAAGTTCTACTAGAAGAAACACAGTATACATAGTCTACGAAATATACTGGGTAGACTTAACTCTTCGCCAATAAAATATGTGTACCTATAGAGATAATATACATATTATCATTAAAATGTTCTGCAAGTTTCAAATTATTTGGTTTATTGAAACTAACAATTTTGATAGTTTGAATTTTGATACAAAAAACACATATTTTCAAGGTAGGTGCGTTTCTTTTTGCCGGGGGTGTAGATGTGTACCCGCCTACGAGTAGTTTCATATTTCTCGTGGGTGCGTTAGGTTGAAATTTGGCACTTGTACCTACTGGAATGTTCTAGGCTAAGAAAACGATAAGGGGACAAAGCTAGGCCCAAATATTAAGTTTATCTGATTGACTTCATGGTATAACCACCTAAAGGACACATCCAAAAATGATGTTTAAGTCACAATCACTAAAATGTTCATAAAACCTAGTAGAAACATCCCATATTGCCCAAATTTGAGATTTAGAATTATGAAATTCTTAGAATCAATGTCAGTCCCGTTCATCAGCGAAGGGTTAAAATATCAAAAATAATCAAACACTTTAAAATACTGTTAGTAGCTAGACCTAACACGTCCTATCGTATTTTCTTCTTTGGTCATGCCCAGTTTCAATAATAATAAATATAGTCACTTTTGACCAAATTTCATTAAATATACAAGTCAGAACACCAACATGACAACAGACTGAAAACCTTATGTTCGATTAATTAGTCGATATTTAACTAAGATTAACTCTTAAAAAACAATTTCAAAAAGTAAAAAGATAAACTTGATAATTCAATAGTTTGAATAATGCAGGCATTTAAATAAAACAAAAACAATTTATATATTAAAGGTCATATCATTTGTTTTAATGCACTAAATACTTAATGAAGGAAACCGGCTTTGGGAATACTGATATTCAATAACTCCTGATTTCGAATATTCATAGGTACATACAAGCATTTTCAATCCGTTTTTCCCATTTATTATGTACACTTAGAAATATTGATGTCTGAAAACAGTTATACGAGTACATAGCCTATAACATAATGATAATAAAAAACAATAGGTAAGCTAATATCATCAATCGATCAAAACTTAAAAGTTGACTGTTTAAATATAATATTGTAATGAAAAAAATTAATAAATAGTGTAGATAAAGTAAAAGTAGTCTTTGAGAAAGATAATTCGACTATTTTTGTACCCAGGTGGAAAAAAAATCACGGAAACCAACAATAAAAATATATTCCTATAAAAATGAGAGAAGAGACCGGATTTCGTGAGTTTGAAATTTACATAGTGTCCTTTGAAAAATCACGGTTTTAGTGAGTCATTCGGTACATATTATAAAATAAAGTTTAAAACAAGTTAAGTTCACTGATTTCAAATATCTGTGAAATCTTTTTTCAAATACCGACAACGAGTTAAACGAATTTACGTCATAAATAGCAATAAAAATCATACAGAAATCTGCATTTCAATTCTTTTAACTAAAAGTTATCATCACTTAAATTTCCACATCTTCATTATCACTTTCTTCGGTTGTTGTTGAGTCATTGTCAACTTGCACTGGTTTTGGTTTGGACTGGGCCGTTGGTCGAACAGCGGGAGCGGTGACTCCAATGTTGATATGTTGAGCATTCGGCTGAGAATTAACAGGACGTCTTTCATCAGGCTTTGCATTTGCCGGACGTCTATCATCGGGCCTTTCATTTGCCGGACGTCTATCATCGGGCCTTTCATTTGCCGGACGTCTGTCATCGGGCCTTTCATTTGCCGGACGTCTGTCATCGGGCCTTTCATTTGCCGGACGTCTATCATTGGGCCTTTCATTTGCCGGACGTCTGTCGTCGGGCCTTTCATTTGCCGGACGTCTCGAACTGGGAGTACGTCTATCTTCCGATTTCGGATTACTAGGCTTTCGGTCTACACCTGATGCTCTAGTTTCTGGGCCCGAACCACTCGAATTTCGTTTCTGTCTTCTTTCATTGGGATGCCTATTATCTGGATTTCTAGCATGTTGCTGTTTCTCATTTAGCTTTCTCTCAAAAACTATTGGGCTGGTCACATTTCTTTCTTTTGGATGTGGACCAGCAACCGGGTTCCGATCGGTTGACTGCCGCTGTTGCGGTCGTGGACTAATAGCTCTTTCAGGTTCAGGTTTTGGACTCATGACCCTTTCGGTTTGAGGTTTTGGACTCATGACCCTTTCTGTTTGAGGTTTTGGACTCATGACCCTTTCGGTTTGAGGTTTTGGACTCATGACCCTTTCGGTTTGAGGTTTTGGACTCATGACCCTTTCTGGTTGAGGTTTTGGACTCATGACCCTTTCTGGTTGAGGTTTTGGACTCACGACCCTTTCTGGTTGAGGTAGAACTGGTAAATCGGTACTTGGTGGTCTCATGAAAGAGCGTGTTGGTGGAACCGAATGATGCTGGGGAGCGGATTCCACCACTACAGTCTCTTCTTCCTCCTCTTCACTTGATTCTTCTTCTGTTGAGGAGGCATTGACTTTATCAACCACAGGCTGTTCCGCTTCAACTTCAGTTATTTCAACCACTTTCTCAACAGGCACCTGTACAGGGGTAGCAGCACCACTTCGAACATTGGGGCTCATAACACGCTCACGACCCGCTCTGCTTCCGTCGACGCGTACTAATTTTGAGGATGCGATACTTCCTTGCCCTCCACGAGGACGTGGTCCGCTGGATGCGTGTGAGACACTCGATGCTGTGGACAGGATGCTATCACCTCCAGGACGACGCTTGACGGGTTGTTGATTGGCCGGAGGGTGATTGGACTGAGAACTTCGAATACTCAGTGATGGGTTCTTGGGCACTCTGCTGCCAATGCTGTGTGTAGCCGATAGCACGCTGCCTTCACGTGGTTTACTGCGAATGCTTTGTGAGGGTGAAACTAGGTTCTGGGCAATACTGACAGGCTAAAAAGAAAGAAATATAATACAATTTTAGATCGTTTGTATCAACATATTATGTATCTACTTGATACTTGATATATGATTTTCTATTTTTAGCAGCCCTATGGTATCATTTTTTTTTAAATCATCAATAGTTTTTTCCTTCATTGGATTTTAAATTAACCCAAAATGACGCCATAATGCCGTATGACAGTTCACTTATCAATTTTCAAAGAAACATTTTGTCGATGAATTTTTCTAAGAACTACATGTATGGGAAATATGAAACATTTACAAAGAGTTAAGCAAGATATCCCCAATTCTTGTGTACATAATATATATACTACTGACCATATTTTCTTTCTGAGTAGTATCATCCAACTCCCAGGAAGCCGGTATCCAGGATGGAGATGCCTCAGCCTCTGAAACCCAGTCGAGGATTTGGGTGACGGTGTCCGAGATACCAGAGTGGACCAAGACAACATCAGCAATACCACCATACATGTCTTCCAGTTGTCGGGAATGTTCACGAAGTTCCAGAAGTTCCTCTTTCTGAAAACAGATGATGAGTAAAGTTTGATAGAAAACCAAGTCATTCTACAGTGCAGTAGAAGAAACATTGTTTTAAAATACTAAGTAGAAAATGATTATCAATTTTATTTGAAAAATTGCTGAATGTTTTACATTATAGGCGTAGCAAAATCTGTTGTATGCATAAAACTTTAGGAATCTCCGTCACATTTAATATTACTTGAAAAATCTAGTTTCCAATCATAACGGTCAAATGCAATGTACTCACAGATTTGCCACTTCGTTGAAGGCCGGCTTCCATTCCCTCCTGCTGCATTCTGATCAGAACCTCCATAGGTGGAGCGGTCAGAAAGACAACGTAAGGTCGATAAGCAGGACATTGAAGAAAGCGAACACTCTAAAAGAGACAACATGAATTAGGTCAATTTCCTCAAATCAATGACAGTCAATTCTCAATAGTAATTTAACTTTATGCAATATACTACTATCAAATTAGCTGGAGGCATAAAAATCAATTTCTATGGCTAGTAGTATAAAATAATATTACTAGTACTAAATATGTCTGAAATTTCTTACTTTAGGTTGACATTCAACAACGGCGGTTTTTCCTCTTCTTAGAATTTCATTAATTGCTTCCAAACGAACTCCGGTCACCTGGTTGTCAGATCCATTTTGCACCCACTCGAGAAACAGCCCAGATCGAATATCAGGCAGCAAGGTAGTTGCTGGGCCTCTTTCTGAAAACAAAATAACATTCATTGTCTCAATCTTATTTGATCTTTAACGGTTGCAAAATTGTATTTAGTTAAGTTAACAGAGAAAGACCAAAGATTACATATATTAAAAAAATATCTATAGAAATATTCTGCTAAGGAAAAACATTTATTATACAGGTGGAATTTAAGTTATACTACGATAATTCAATCACGAAGTCAACTGTCACACTCAAATTCTTTTTTGTCAAATTTTTAATCAATTTGACGATAGCAGGTTATGTGTAATATTTTTTTCCTTTGGTAGAAATGGTTAAAATCTTAATCTACTAATAACTGCTAGAGAAACTGGCGGTGGTTCTAAGCTTATTGAATTTGTGACAATTAACAACAGGACATACCTGGTTTAGGAGCACTAAATTTACGAGGATTCGCTTTACAGAGGGCCTCTTTGATGGAGCGTCTGCCCACGCCAGGTGCCCCAATAATAACAAGGCAAAGCATGTTGGAGGGCGGGATAGGAACCACTTCTTCGTAGACTTGGATATCACTACGATCTAGCACCTCTGCACAAGAAATAGAACATTCAGGCTTATGTATGTATGTAACAAGATGCACATGATTACATAGTTTTGATTTGATCTTGAAAGGATGTTGTTTTTATGTTGAAGCCATATTTATATTTTTACACATCTTCATTTCTATGAGGTTAGTACTGTCGAAGGCTTGACAGATGTTATTTTTTATTTCTTATTTTGAATGTTTGCTGCAGTAAATATTTTATTCTACATATTGTTTTTATTTAAAGTACAATGACTACTTGACTATAAAAAATTAAATTAGTTAAATTTAGAAATAAAATTAACGATACGTGATGCAAAATAAACCAACGTAAATTTAAAAAAGAGAAAGAGAAGCAACAATCTAATTGACTTCAACAATATAACAGTGAAAAAAACTGTGTATGGATAGTATGGTATAATATGGTTGTCAGATAAGTTTTGCTCAAGAGTCCTAAAAAGTCTTTGGCGGTAAACAGATTTATCCCTAAGCCTACTTCTAGTGTATGGTTTGAGTTAAATTTGGTACACAGGTATTTTGGAAAGATTCAATAATTTTATTTTGAAAAAATCAATATGGGGTCAAACTAGGAGTGGATAACGTCATCATGTCCAAATATAAAAGTTTATTCAATTGATTTCAAAGTTGATGTGTCGGTCTGCTAAAAATTCAATAACACAAATCTATAAATACTTTTAGAGTAATCTATAATCAAAATTTTTTCTAAAACTATTTATGGATTTGTGTTAGTGCATTCCTGGCGGACATACACACCAAATTTGAAGTCAATTGAACAAAGTTTTAATTTTTGGACTTGATGACGTCATCAGCTCCTAGCTTGGCCCCCATGTTAATTTTTCCAAAATGTCAATGAATCTTTCTAAGATATCTGATACCATTGTAACAAATTTAACGCAAACCTAGGGATAACCCTATTTACCTCCAGACTTTTCTGGACTCTTCTGGACAACACTTATCTGACAATCCTATATGCTCACCTCAGCAGCGTCTGTCAAGTCTCTCTCTCTATCGCCATTTCGCTGTTGAGTCCCATGACCTTCATGTCTTCTCTTATCTGCTGCATCCAGGTCTTCTGCGAATCTGACATGTAGAATTAACCAAGAACTAAAATTACTCAAATTAACATTTTAAAGTTTCGTTTACTGAAGGGGATCCATTGGACCCCATCAGTTCTAAAATTTCTGGTTTTTTAAATTCAAGCTGTAACGACTAATGCTTTTATGAGAATTAATATTTATAGGTATGTTAGGAAAGTTTTCTGAAAATTTCAAATACATAGAGCTATTTGTCTTCAAGCAGCAACCTTTTGTCAAGGTCACAGACATCATTTTTATAATTTTCCAAACTATCTGAAATTTTGGTACAATAGGTAGCACTTAACTATCATACATTTACTACTTTTATTCTTGATTTTTTTAATTTTTGAAATTTGCTTAATACTTGGAATTTCTTTTTTTCTGGATTAAATAATTCTGTAGGTACCTATTTAAGCATAATTAATGGTTGACATCAGCAACCCATGCACATAATTTTAATGCCATTAATCTAGGCTCAAAATTCTGATAATAATGAACCTCCTAAAATGTTAATTTGTGGACCATAACTCATGTTTGGAGTAGGGGTCCATTGGTAAATAGAGGGTAATGAAAAGCCCAGTAAACGAGTGGATTAAACAAACTATCAAATACCTACCATTTATTATTTACTTATTAGAACAAAACTGTGCTTAGTTTGCCTTTAAATTTGGAAAAATGATTTATAAATAAAAACAGACTGATTAAAACAGGGGACTATACTTCAAATGATTGTTAATCAGAAAATTTGGAACAAATAAGACATTACTGCTGATGGGTAATATCTTATCAGTAGTATTTACTTATATTTGTAGTTCTATATTTTTAAAATTAACCTTGTCTTCAACCATACAGTTAGGTAATTTCAATATCTTATAATCTCCATTACAAATAATTTACATTAATGTTAGTTACCATGATCTTGGATAATATAATATATAATAAAATAGACAAAAGATAAAAAAATATATTATAATTTACATTAAGTTTATATTTTAGCTGTTGTTGTTTGTATATGTTTTATCTGGTATAGTGGTATCCCTGCTGATGGCGAAATTCTGAATACTTTAGTATTTTAAAGTAAATTTTTCGAACCAAATACGGTTTGGTATTCTTCTGATTTATTATTAAAAATTTGTCGAGGTTTTTCATTTTACTGACAAAAATTGATTTTAGAAAATGACCTAACCATGATCATTTTAGTTACTATGGATAACAGTGCTAGACATTATGTATGTATATACATATGTATTTCGTATAAGGTCACCTTCACATTATCTAAGCCAATGGCTCAGCCTTGCTTAATGGGCTATATACATAGGATCATTGAAAAGGGCCCATTTTAACCCCTTCAGATTAAAAAGTGGAATGGTTTCCTGACTATAGATTTATTTCATTTATTTGGGGTCTGATGTTAAGTAAGTGTACCAAATTTTATCAAAATAAATCAAGTACTTTAGGAGATCTCAAAATAAAACTTTTTTATTTTATCTCTCTTCATTTTCTTCTTCTCCTTGATCTCCTCAATACGGAAAGCACAGTTTAAACATTAACCGATTTTAATGAAATTTGGCACCTAGAAGAACTTTGGAACGAGGAGTAAAAATTCTTTTCAAATTTTTTTGTTCGATTGCTAGGGAGGCCAATATCGCATAGTAATAAGGAACTTTTACAAATTTATTCCATATAACAATGGTTTTAAAGGTATTTGACAACATATAAAAGCTTAGTGAACATACATACATAAACATTCTTGTAAGCAACTTTCCTCTTAGCAGCTGTTGCTAGGGGCAAAAATATGGTATAGCAACATGCTATTTTTACATGTAAAACTTTAGTTACTATGACTTTTCTTTTGCGTTATTCTTTGACAGTAATATTCATTCATTAATTGGATATAATTGCCCCCACAGTCAACTTATTAGATATGCTAATATTTGTGTCTCCATGATGATTTTTCTTTTCGTTTCACATTACTATACAATAAAGTAAGCACTAGAGGTTATGATACAAAACTTCTATTAAGAAAAGTAAGAAGTTTTGTAATACATATAAAGATATTATTGCTAAATATATTATTAGAATTCTGATTTATATGGATTTAGTGTTAATTTTAATTTAGCAAATTACACTTCTAAACCCATCCCTAATTTTATTCCTAATCCTTTAGATTCGACCAATTTTGACATTGGTGTTAAGTTTCAATCTAATTTATCCATTCGTTTCAAGTTACTTTACAATAAATTAAGTACCAGAGATTATATTACTAAACTTCTCTTAAGAAAATTTAATATCACAGAAAGACATTATTTCGAAAATTTACCTGAATGTAGTGCTTTTTTGATATCAAAACCCATTTCTAATTCTATTCCTAATCCTTTAGATTCTGCCAATTTTGATATCGGTGTTAAGTCTGAATCATGATGCTATACCTAATATTCCTAATTCTGAGACTAATAGTAGTAATTCTGAATTTATCAAATCTTTTCATTATACTATTCCTCATAATAGACATGCCAGCAATTCTGTTTCTGTTGTTAATTCTGACACCATTAATAGTTCCTTTTGTCACAATCCTCCAAAAGATTTGCCTAAATTATGTAATACTTGTTATTTAAATAGCTTAATCCAAAATATTCAAATTTCTTAATATGTATTAATGGTTATTTTAATTCCATCAATGAGTTTATTTTTCTTCTTACCAATATTAATTATAGTTCAGATAATTCTATCAGGTTGAATTTTATCAAAGATGTTATTAGTTTATTAAAATCCTATGGTGATTTATTTATTTTATACCTACTACAGATCAACAAAATGTCCATGAAGCTTTCCTTAAAATCATTATTAATAATAATATTGACTTTATTGATTTTGATGGTCTTTCTGAAACTACATTTGCTCCTATTGTTGACTAGTGGATGAACACTTTAATTACCTCATCAAAACAGATTCATGAAAATGAGAGTAATCCAATTTTATCAGCAAACTAATAATTACAGATTTTGTAATAATTGTCAAATTGTTATACCACATTCGATCACTTATAATACTCTGGCCGTTCCGAAATTAAGGAGACTGGCTCACAAATTTTTAGTAAGGGTACCTACATTATATTATCCAGAGATTAATTAAAATGAATTTTGGACCCTGCTCAATACTCTAACTGAAGAGTCGTCACCTGAAGATCTATGGCAAAAAGTGAAAACAACTTTGCATTCTG
>JAUYWI010121505.1:0-10310 GCA_034780595.1 Parotoplana pacifica
CAAAAATATATAATTTGATGTGGTTAAACATATTTTATCAAAAGCTGTTGATGTTAACATTTTTTTGTTTTTGCCCATGTGTTTTGTATATTTACTATGGTTGAAGTAAACTTAACAGATAGATAAAAAGTGGGGAAAAATTAAGTAAACCAACTTCAGTGGTAATATTGTTTCATAGGACAAAAAAATAAAGGAAGAGAACTATGACTTCAACTTGAGTTAGTGTTATCATATCCACACCTAAATGTGATATACAAAACATAGAGAATCTTGTTTCCATTCTTATTTTGTGCTTTAGTCTTTCATGGGGTACCAATTTATACTTTCCTGTTAAAAAAGTTTACTTTCTCTTATCAACTATTTTTTATTGACTTTAACTGGACATAGTATGCATAGACATCTAATTCAATGTGACAATGCAAATATTAAAGATTTCAAACCCCCAGTGTTGGAAGTGAAAATTCAACTTTGAAATTGGCCAAAGAAAATTTGTTAAACTGTTCATTACTTGGAATGAATACATTACATTAATAGCAATGTTAAATTATTTCAGTGAAGGATTCTTGCCCCCCCCCAAAAAAAAATCAATTTTATGACATCATCAACAAATTTTGGCCTGAAAATGTGAACATAGTATAAACTTGTGTTCTCTATAAATGTAGTTTGAAAGTTGCACATATACAGGTAAAACATCTTCTGACACTGATATTTAACTAAAATGTTCCCTAATTGTGCTAGATCAGCATCAAAGTTGTTCAGAAAGTTCTGAGAGGTAGAGTGGGCTATTTTACCTGGTCCTAGAGGCTCAACAACCCATTAAAATTGGTTTACACTATCTTAGAATTTAAAAATGAGGTATTAGACTAATTGGAGCCACATTCCTGTCTCAAAGAAATGCTAAACTAGCTCACAGTATCTCTCACAAACATTCTGTACCACCTTTGTTTTAACATAGCACCATTGGGAAACATTTCTGAAACATACTATGCAAAATCAGCCAACTCGACCAGCAAACAATCAAAACCCACATTTACCCATTCAGTTTAGATGTTACTTCCCTGTATACATCTGTCCCACCACAAGAGGCCACCAAACCTTCTATGACAACGTCTTAACGAGAACCCACGAGTATGCGCTCTAATCAAACCCCAACACATCATCAAACTCCTAACCATCATCTTAAACAATACCGTGTTCGAATACATAGGCCATTTCTACAAACAGATCAATATTCTACCCATGGGGAACTCAACCTCAGGTATACTCCCATTTTATTCATGGACAACATTGAGAAACAATCCCTAAACAACAGAACCGCAATCGCCTTATACAAAAGATATGTAGATGACACATTCCTCCTTACGGCCAACCAAGTAGAAGCGAATTCTTTCTTCAAACAACTCAATGTGACCCATCCAAATATCAAATTCGAAATTGATCATCGTGACTCTAATAACTCAATTTCCCTTCTGGACTTCTCTATCACAATCAACCGAGATGGTTCTTACACCACTGTTTTCTACAAAAAAACAGGTAATGAAAGACACTTCTGCACTTCCCACAAATACCAAACTCAACATCATAAACAATGAAATACAACGGAGAAAAGATCGTTGCTCCTCCCTTCACAGAGCTGAACCACAACTGCGCAGTTTTTCAGAGATCATGAGTTTAAATGGATATCCTACAAAATTTCTCCAACAACACAAT
Source organism: Parotoplana pacifica (assembly GCA_034780595.1). Classification (NCBI taxonomy): domain Eukaryota; kingdom Metazoa; phylum Platyhelminthes; order Proseriata; family Otoplanidae; genus Parotoplana; species Parotoplana pacifica. Next base: position 1,711 of record JAUYWI010121505.1, read on the forward strand.
ACCACACGTCGCAATTCTAATCACAATAACACCGTTAAAGGAAACCGTTTTATTTCAACTTCCCATTTATATCTGATACAGTCGACCGCAATATACGTAAAATCTTCAAAGATGCCAAACTTAACGCCCGCATATATAGAAGATCTTATACCCTCCGAAAAGTGCTTCAAAAGGTACGTGATAAATCCACTTCCTCACTCCCAACTTGTCCTCTGAAAAATGACCTATGCGAAAAACGAAATATAGTATACCAACTCACCTGCCAGAAATGCAACAATTTTTACATTGGTAGCAGTATAAGACCCCTCCACTATAGAATTAAAGAACACTACACGGACAAAAAGTTGCCAATCGCCTTTTGATGTCAAGATCATCCACAGAGACATTGATCGAACTATCCTTCGATTCAAAGGAGCCCCATTTTTGACACAAAAGTTTTAATTTATTTTCAATATTTCTATTTGCAATTTTCTACAGATACTACTCCAATTTAAAAGAAATCTACTGGCAAAACCATTTTAAATCGAATATTTTTGGTTCTCAAGATACACCCGGGTAAAAATCAATATTTTTAAAAACCTAGAATAAATATCAAAAGATGATATATCTGAAACAATTTTATTAATATTTGGCTTTAGGGTTGATTGTTTTACAAAAACTACAGTTTGGCCGCTTTGGTCTAACCTCATTTTTTCGTAGGATAATCATGTCACCTTAGGGGTTGAACCTTACAAATTTGTACATCGAAAATTCTCAAAAGAATTTGGTATACTAAATCCAAAAGACCTTAGTGGTAGTTTCCTCTCCCGGTTCTACAAGTTATTAAGATATTAACTTTATTATGATTAGCACTGTAAATAATAATATATAAATAAATACTATGCTTGGTACCATGATAGCCATTTGATTTGTTTCAATGTTAAAGCTAGACTATTATGGGGTTATGTTTTTCAGATAGTAGTAGTATTCAAAGTATGTAGATACAGTATGAGAGATTTAACTCAAACTTCTATACCTGTTGACAAACCTTGTTTGCTTTTATAGTAATATTTGTTTAAGAATGTTCCATTTAATTAATTCTAGATCATGTTTTTTTTCATATTTAGCTATATGCTTACTCTAGGTGTTGCATGTTAACATAGTTTGTAAGAATAGCAAATTTCTCTTTCTGTTATGTGATAATTATGCTCATAGAGAATTTTAGTTTTTCTAAAATTCGTATTTAGTTTCATATAAAGGAATACGTAAATTATTTACAACTAAGCAATCGAAAACAACTTTAAACTAAACTTGAATATCTTAATAATTGTTATTATTACTAATTTATTTGTCTCTAGTTTATTAGATATCACTTGGTACTATATTTAAAAACATAGTATGTATCAATTTAACACTTGATAATAATAAGAGTAGTAACTCAAAATTGGGAGGTAAGTTTGCTGAGAATATTTAGTTGTTTGTTGACAGCAAAACGTTACTTTTAACTTAGTTGTTGCAGACATTCAACAGTTTTGCCACATACAAGGCAAATAGTTTTTGTTAGTGTTATTTTGGAATAATTTGTCAAAGAATAATATGATCTTGATTAAAGATAGATTTTTAATTGAAAATTTGATAGAAATTTTTCATTTATACTTGTACATTAGCTTACTAAAGATATAGTTATGCTTTAAAACTATTACACCTAAATCCTCAATAATCGATTAAGAAGTAGCAACTTTTCATGAAAGAAACGAACTTTTGGTTTCTTATTTTAAAGTAATTTGACTAAAAAAATCAGCAGTTCAAAATTGATTGTTTTTAATATCAGCCGACATTGTACTAGATCTTCTAATGCAACTATTATATATATTTTTTAAATTAAATTTGTTGCCTATTTGATTATGTGTATCTGAAGATTTTTTGAAGATGATGAATAGAAAATCTGACTTTTCTTAATTCTGACGATTTCTATTTGCTGGATGAAATAAAATAAATAGTTTTCGGAATCTGTAACGGCAAAAGGACTATATTTTGTTCATTTTCTATTTTACTTGCTGATTTCCGATTATTTCAGTAAGCACCATTCTCATTTTTAATACAGGACGGGAAATAAATAACCGATACAAGACTATATTTCAATAAAAAGGTCAATGAGAATTTTCTCATTTTAAAACAGATTTTTTTTCAGAAATAAATACCAAAATTTAAACTCACCATTCTGAAAAAAAATCCAAGTAAAGCAATTGTTTTAAAATTAAAAATTTATCATTGAAAATTTTATAGAAAATTAATCTTGTATCGGTTATTTATTTCCAGCCCTGTATAATGAATAAAGCTCACTGAGTTATCTGAATGAAATTTACTGGTTTTCTAGGGCGCCCTGCATAAGAGCTAACAAAGTCAAAATTTAATAATTTTTTTTTCTTTTAGAGCTAGGTTTTAATTTATAGTATTTATTTTCAGTCGATAGCTCTAATATTTTAAAATTCGTTTATCAAAAATCCCCATAACATTCAGGTAGTGAGAGTTAACACCCAAAAATAATTTCATTTATTTTAGGATTTGTTATAGCACACTTTTTGGTTTTTAATTTCCATTCTTTTTTAAAATTAATTCTTATAATTTGTTGCTACATTGTAAAATTGATTATATTAGCAAGACTGACATGATCTATATCTTTAAAAATGATGGTTATATAAAAAATTGCTTGTTGCTATGCAATATGAATCTCTAGCAACATTTCTAAGTGAAAAGCCTATCAAATGATGTTTGGATGGTTAAATGTTCAAAACATCATTATAAGAAGATGATTATGTAAAAATTGTTGATTTTTTTAAAAAATATGTGATATTTCAAAAATTTGAAATTTTAGACCAGAGTGACCTACTTTGACCCACCTTCACTTGTGACAATGTTGCAAAGTTTCAGTTTGATCGGAGTTACCGTTTTTGAGCTAGAACACGAAGGGTTAATATGATATCGGTGATAAAAGAAGAACACAAAGAAAAGGAGGAAGACAAGGAGAAAATGAAGAAGAGAAGAAGATGGAGATTGAGAAAAAGAGACAAAAAAGGAGGAATTTTGATATAATGTATCATCTCCTAAACTCGAATTTTGTAAAATTTGGGACACTTTCTAACCAGTGGAGTCTGAACAAATTTTATAAATTTCAAATTAGTTGGAAAAGTTCTTCAGATTTTATTGGCCGATTTTTAACGATCCTATTAATGTCCAGTAAGCAAGATTGAGCTTTGGAGATAACAGCCAATTACCATTGGCTTAGACATTTCATTTTTGTTTAGACCTGATATATAAACTAATATTTTTCAACTACAAATTAATCATAGATCTTATGAGAAACACAAACAAAAATCTATTTCTTTAAATTTAAAAAGAGGATTATTTTGGTAAATATTTGATTTACTGAATCTCTCCCTGTTCTGAATAAAAATACATATTTTTAATGTATAGAGATATCAAGTATAATATTTAATATATCACACTACTGTACATATATTGTTTAGTAGTATGGACATTTAATAATAAAAATATAATCAATTCCAGTTATAATTTTGAAAAATGAAAATATGAGGTTCTATGGTGTCCGATATTATTTAAATCTACAGTTAAGCCAATAATATAATATTTTCACAGCAGCCATAATATCACAAACTTAACGAGTTAACGCAATCATTTATTTAATGGATAGTCCAGTTTTTCAGCGCTTAACGACAGATTTTTACAATAGATTCAACTCTAACAGCTATAATTTAATTAAAAAATTAGTTAACCATAATATAATGAGTTCCAACTAATAGCAAAGTGTGCCTCTGAGTCCCGGTACCAGTGCAGTCTAGTTACAGCAGTGCGGATCATCCAGTGAGATTGGTAAATTGGTAAGTAAGTACCTTCGCTAGAGACTTGCGTGCAATTTGATGGCTCCAAAGGAGATTAAATTTGTTTTATATAATTGATGATCAATCACTTTTGAAACAAATTAATGCAACCTCATCTAATTATTTCAGAGTTAGAGTATGGATTATAGCTTATAATTTATTTGTCGCATACTGCTTTTCAAAAATTCCCAGTACCAAGATGCGCCATTGCCGTTCGTTGTACTTACCAATGAAGAAAAGAAAATTACAATATTATCATAATTTTGAAAGATAAAGATCAAAACTTGTGACGCCTATAATTGTTTTTAGGTTGATGATTTCAGTTAGAAATAATTGCTGAAGTTTTATACCTTTTGTTAATTATAAATTAACCTGTTCTTATGTATTTCTAGTGCAATATTAAAAGTGTTGAATTAATTAGCAAATCGACTACACTTTTTCATTATCAACAGTGAATTGGTAAAGAAATCATTCAATCATTTAGCGATAAAGAAGAAGTTTTGAAAAATGATTAGTGAAATTAGCCATCATTAAGACAATAGTTAACTAAACCTGTTTAACAATTAACTACTTATGAAGCGCATTCTGAACAGTTATGGGTGTAATCTCACAGTCTCACATTATAAATTATTAATAATTAAATACTTTTTCTCGTGAAAATAATTATAATTTAGATAGATAGAAGCGCCAATTCAATTTCTATGGTTTACTAATCCGTTAATGAGCTCTCATTGGTTAGCCGATCTATGTTGACAATTCTATTGTTGTTAATATAATAATTTCTAACAGTTAGGTACCTACTATTAATTATGCTAAATATTAAAATAATTCACCGGACCGCTTCTTTGCCATAATAATATATCAGTTCCAAGTGGCCTGCTGTGAACACATCACTTGGAGGCCCTCGTTATCTTCACTTCATTATTAATTTTGATGAAAACAATCTCAGCATTCAACATTTGCTTATTTTTATACGTTTTTCATAAATTAATGGGTTTTTAGGTGACTGGTTATATAGAATGTTATCTTGCCTCAGTTTACAATAGTCAACATTTAAAAAATAATTTAATTTTTCTTAAAAGTGATCGTCCTTTGAATAGGTAGGTATTATTAAATATGCTTTAAATGTAACCGAAATTAAATAATTAGGTATGTGAAATGTTATCCTAACAACATGTAATAACAATTTTGATAATTTTAAAAGAAATTACAGTCTTTGGTGGGAGTTAGGTGATGTCAGAGTAATCAATTTTATTTTGAGCTATGTTATTCTCTCATAACACAGTTTTGTGATATGCTCTATTCAGCCTATGCCTCGATCCCCATCTATCAACACAACAGCCCTGGTAAACATTGTCGCCGTCGGAAGGCGCGCACGGTCTTTTCGGATCAGCAACTCAATGGACTAGAGAAACGATTTGAGACTCAGCGCTACCTCTCAACTCCAGAGAGAATTGAACTAGCCACTCAGCTCAGTTTATCAGAGACGCAAGTAAGCATCAAATTTAGTAGGCAGCCTATTTGGTATATGACCCATTATGTGCATACCAATATCTCATGGTGTACCGCTATTCAAAATTATTTTTGAAACAATTTTTGATCAAATGTGACCAAACGTGACCTTGAATTTTCATAGGGTACATAAAAGGACCAAAACATTTTCAAATGTGTTAGTAAAATAAATTCATAACAACAAATAATTTAGCACTTATGAACATTTTTTATGGTAAATCTTGATAAGAGGTACCTACCAGTGTGATGTTTTTTATGAACTTTTTTGTATGAACACATGACCGGAAAAATTTATTTGAAAATAAATCATTAGGTCAATAATTAGGTATCTGTTTTGTAAAACAAATGAAATCTTACTTGTTCCAAACATGCATAATATGATTTTGTTAATTTGAAGGGTTTACATTTTTCACATGATATAATTAATACATATTGATTTGGGTATTATTAATATTTATTTAAGTATTTAATTCTTTTTATGATAATCTTTTCTAAAATAGAGTGTAATTTATTTTGGTAAAATATTAGGACTATTAGTGATATTAAAATAACATTGTTTAATATATTTTAAAAAAAGCCGGACACAATAAATAGCTATAATAAAATTGCTTAAATAAATTAATGAAGTTGACAGATAGTAAAATTATGAACTCTGATTGCCTAATGCAGAATTTAATTTAGGAGTGAAATGTTTAATCAGCACGCCTCTTTGATGGCTAAATCAAAGTCACACGAAATTAAATTGGAAGGACACCCATTACACAGTTCATCAGACGGTCATGGATAGCCGAAATCCCTTTGTTGTTTTCATTAACCCGTGTGCCAAGGTGTCGAGTTGTTCGACCTATGTAGGTCAAATCCAGGTCTCCATGACAGTAAAACTTTTAAATCACCATGGAGTAGGATCATTGTAGGAAAAATAATAAGCATTTGTAACATAATCATTTGGATTTAAGAAATTAAGTATTATTCATTAACATCAATATTAGCAGGACATCCATCTGTACCTAGTTTCGGGGTATTCGGCCCTCATCAGTACAGAGCAGGATTCGAACCCGGGACCTGATCATCATGTAAGTATTCTATCCGCTGGACCACGATCTTGCCCACAACATATACCTAAGTTATAAACATCGAAGTTGGTGGGTGAGTTCGTTGTCCAGCGGTTAGAATGCTTGCTAATCAGAAGGTCCCGGGTTTGATTTCTGCCCCGAAACAGATGGATGTCCTGCTAATAGTGATATTTATGAATTATTTTTATTTTTTTAAATTTATTTTGTGTTTAGAGGTTCTCATTTAATAATTATTTGGAATTAATTTTTTTCTTTAGAAAATATTTATTTTTTAGGTTATTAGGTATTTTTTATTCATATCTTTGAGCGTTTTTATTAGGTACTATTTATTTTTAAAATGATAAACACAGGGTGAGCCACCTTTCAATTTTAGTATTTATCTAATTAAATGCAGAATAAATTTTATATTTTTTAACTTTTGGATAAAAGAAAATGCTGATTTACGGGTGTCTTCTTGTTTCGCTTTATTCTTTTACACCTACTTCCATTTTCCTGTGTACTAATTATTATTTTAAGCTCTTGATGATACTCTTTTTTTGGTATTATTTAAGTATAAGTGTTAAGTATTGATTTAAAGGGTATGAACAAAATTAGCACAAAAACCAAATGATTTATAAAATATTTATTTTAAAATTTTGTAAACAAACTCATTCCGAACTAAAGCAGCCAATTATTTTCAAAACAAATAAAAAACCTATAAAATTTATTTTTACCGTTAGTTTAATCTAAGTTTCCAGTTTGATTTTACTAGTTTTTTTTTCATGGTGGGATATCCACTTATTTGAGAGTATAGGTATTTTAAAATGATTTAAAAAACGACTCAGCCGATAAAATTTGACATTTTAAAATTGTATTTATGTTTGGAGTCCAATCTTCTCCATCAAGGTCAAAAATGAAGTTGCTAAAACGTACCTATAGGTACTTTTTACATTTGTAAAATAGTAAAGACCAAAAAAGTTAAAATATGTATAAGTTGACTCAACCATTTCTGGATATTAGCTCTATATATCAGTAAGATGTTAAGTGCAGATAACTCTGTTTTCGTAAGTAAAATAAAATTTTAAAATATTAAGCAAAAAAAAATCAATGCATTTTAACACTTTTATTTTCTATGAAATTTATATAAAAATATTTAAAAAAGATAACCAACATTCAAATATGCAGATGAATATTTAACATGTTTCACAATTTAAATCTTCTGACTTTATTTTAAAATGTTATATGAAAACAATAGAGAGCCAACTGGGTAATATCCCAAAATTGTTTACATAATTCCAACATATTTTCATGTTCTTTTTGTATATATAAATGAAATTGATTTTATTGGTGATTTATGATTCATGCGGTCAAATTAATAGTAGAAATAAATGTCTGGATTTTTTAAAAGCTTTTTGTTGCTATACAACACTGACGTCCTTAGCAACAATTCTTATTTAGATGTGGAAAATAGGTACATTAAAGGAAAGATTTTTACTTTTAAAAACTTAGTTGTTATTGAAAGAATTTTTAACGTATTTTTTACATATCAATTGTACAACAATTGTACAACAATTGTATAACAAGAAAATTTTACAAATTTATTCCACTTATTTATTTTTGTTTTTTATGTAATATTGGTGTCCCTTAGCAACGGCTAAGATTGCAGTTAATTGCCATTATTTAATATTTGTTACGGATTTTATATTGATTTTTGTGACGAGGGTGCAAACTGAAAGTCAAAATATCAAAAAATTTATTTATTTACTAAACAGCAATTGGAAGAGATTTTCTTTAAATTTAAAAGAATTGTTCCTTTAACAGATAAAAAATAATAATCCAGAAATAAGTTATGAAAATATGTACCAAAACTTAAACATTGAAAATTCAATTTAATATGTGTATACAAAACATACTTGATTTTGTAAGCTGTCACAAACTTTAAAAAGTTAGGCTTCCATATTTTTCTAAACATTCAGCATAGTCGCCAAGACAGCTGCCAAATAAAGTTTTGTTTGTGATTCTTTGCAGTTAAATCTTAAACACTCAATATGAATTTTTAAAAATTCAGTTATAAATCCTACATGAATTAAATAAAGAAATATCAAAATTTGTGGTTGAAAATTAAGTCCAGAATATCGATCCAGAATAAAGAAAAATC
>JAUYWI010121516.1:0-10310 GCA_034780595.1 Parotoplana pacifica
AGGTGGGTTTTTGGCTCAACCTGAGCATATTCTCTGAGCGGTGATCCAAATCTATTTATTTAATGACCGTACTGCTGACAGGGGTAAATCAACAGTCAATGTGATGTGAAAGCTAACAGATACTAAGAATTGGCATTCATCAAGTCAAATGACATAACTTGACCAGCTCAACATGCAACTAGGTACTTTAAAAATTGATCTCAGCTGCAATTCGATACTTTAGATCACTTACTACTTTGGGGCAAATAACCACATGTTTAATGAAACACAACTGCACGTCCGAACTCTATGCAATAATATTCTCTAAGGCAGAAGTTAATGCAAATTCCAAAATATTTTTTACCAAGTATAGTAGGTACACAAATAAAATGTATGCTCAGTAATAAATGAATTATAAAGGTCATGTGTATTAAAGGTCTTATATCGCTTGAAATTGGAAAATCTAAAATATATGTAGGTCCGTACATTACAAAAATATGGACTATAGACTGTAAAGAAATATTGATTTTTAAGTAAGATATCAGAAAACATGGGACATTACAAATTTCATTAGGCTAAGGACTGCCTTTGACTGTAAGAGGTGATCCTATAACTCCCTGATTGATTTCTACATTCATGAAAATTTAGAGTAAAAATTTGTCCACAATTTAGTCGTATTTGGAAAGTCATAAATGATATAAAGTCGGATTAAAAGTCAAAAAGTCGTGGTATTTGAAAATGTAGAAATTGATAAATATTATTGCAATAAAATATAGAGGATGATTTTGTGATAGACATTTTATCATAGAAATAGATACAAATTTACTGCATATCCTTTTCTATGCATTTTCTATTGTGATTTTATATAAAGTACCTACGTAAGTACCATTTTTAAATTGACTATTGGAAAATGCGATCTAAATAACAAAATTAAAATTAAAACTAATTGCCCTTTTAAAGATATAAACATTCAACTGATAAACATAACTGTTGAGCTAACAATATAGAACAACTTTTTAAATAAATTAATAAATGTGAAATACGACTTAATTAAAAATAACAAACTAAAATACTTACCATATACGACTTTAAAAAAATAAGCCTTTTCAAATGTACCAAGTTTTAACATGGACATGTGACATACTACTTTATTATAACTTTTGTCTGATATCCGTATTATTCATAAAACAATACAAATAAATGTATTTGTTGTAAATTCGACAAAAAATGCTATTTTCAAAATCACACGTACAACTGCTAGCTATTAAGAAGGTAACTAACCCTTTAGAATATTTTGCTAATTAAACAAGACATGGAGCAGCGGTTAAGTGATAGTTAGAGACATGTTCACCTCAGAAATTGGTACATGCAGATCTTATTACTCAACAGGTCGTCCCAAAGTGACTCATTAGCACCAGATGCAACCAAAATAAAATGATACACACGCAGTCACAAGGTCATGTGTCACCCCCCATCAAACACGACCCGATCAGAAACAACAGCTGAGCCTACACACACAGCACGTCTTGATCCAGCAAATAACCTGTTTGTTTCCTGCTAGTTACTTTCCCCAAATGCCATTCATTTGGGCTAGGTCGACATATTAAGGGAGCAGTTGAACTCAGGAAATCCTGATATGAGTTGGATCAGATAGACAATCAAAGGATAATTAGATGAAAATAAAAATTAATATGACTATAAATCTGTACCTACCAAAGCTTTTATTAATATCATGAAGCATTCATCATAAGATATTATCAACTATACAAGGAATAATGAATGACTTTGACCAATCTACCAACAATGAATGGGTTAATCCGCTCGCTGTGGAGAGCAAATAACATCACAACCAAATGTAGTCAGCAACTTAGATAAGATTTAAAATAATAATAATAATAATGTAGGCACATCTGAATAAAATTAAAATATTGATCTGTCTGCCCCCCCACCCTAAAAATGCAATAGTAAATGGAACAGCCTGGAGAAACATAGATCTTACCACATTTTCTAGCTGGGCCACCTTCTCCTGGAAAGTTCTTGTCATCGCCAGTTCATTGCGCACCATTGTGTCTCTCAGACTATCCAGTTCACGTTCACGAGCCTTTAGCAGCTGCTCGAGATCCAATTCACCACCGCGCTCATCGTCTGCCATGTTGTCATAGCAACAACTTCTCGTCTGATGGAAGGAGTGCTGCATTGGACGGTTGCCATGGCGACTGGTGTTACCAGGGACATTGTTGTAATACAAAGCAGTCAGTGGATGAGGTGAGGAGTATTTGCGATAGGTGTTGGGTGAGGCCATTTGAGGACGTGCTGGGAGGTCTGACGAGTGCAGTGAGGGTGGGGCAGTGAGTGGGGGTGGAGGGATCAGCTGTGTGATGTGAGGAGGTGACGTGGGGGTGAGCAGGGAGTGGGCTGTGGTGCTGTGATAGCCGGACGAGTCAGCAGATACCGAGGACTGTAACCAACAAACAAACAAACAAATACATTTTATAAACCGGCATGTCATTTGTCATAATTTCATGTCATTTTTCCATTTATTACCACGCTTTAGCTTGTTTTACCCACAGATCACCGATATTATAGATCTACACTAGCCACCAAGATTATCTGATTCACTATGCTCTACTTTCTGACAAATAGAACCTACTTTTAAATGTAACAAAATGTTTGGTTCATTGTAATTAATAATGCAATAATAATCATCTTAAGGTATAAAAAATTAATCGTTTTCAATGAATGAAATACGACACTATAATATGTAACGATTGCCATTATCATTATAAATTTACAATTTTATCTACCTGACGTAATTACACATATTGTAGCTGAGTGTTCACATACAATTACTTCACTATTACCAAAAAAACTTTTTTATTTTTAATATTATGCATAGAAATCAGACTGCTTTTATGCAGTAAGAAATGAACTCTGGAAAATATAGCTTCCTTTATTTAATTATAAAATACACCAATATTTACTTTCTTCCAAAATAGAAAAGCACAATGTCATGTCTAAACTGTCACAACATTTGACGTCTCGTCCAGGAAATATACTGCGGAAACCGCACCCAAATTTAGACATGAACAATGGCAACGCACTTAGTCAATTAATGATATTTTAAACATTATTATAGTGTACTAAAATGACAGGGTCAAGTAGCTACCCCATTAAGAGAAGTGTGGCAGAACCATAAAAAAATCATTTAAAGTTCTGAAACTTGATCATTTCAATGAATCAATTAAATGTCTACACGTACTTAAATAAATAATATTATGATCAGCAACTCTTCATAATGAAATAATACATTTTCCGTCAGGACTGCTTTACGTTTAGAGCATTTATGTAATTATTAACGCTGACTATCTGCTACAAATTATCTACTTTACAGTCGAGGCAATACAATTATCGAAGATTGTTTTAAAATGTCTACAATGATTAACTACATTTATACCAGCAGTGGTTCTTAAAGTTTGCATATTACCCATTGGTTTGGGGTGAAAAGGAGTCTACAAAAGATTGAAAAGGTATACAAGATAAACATTGAAAAGTGTAGAAAACGTTTTAAAAGCATTTATCTAACTATTTAGACAATCACTAACCTGCATCCGGTCCATAGACTTTGAGGTAGTCATAGACCTCGGTTTCATATCTGCAGAATGCTGGACAATGGTCTGGTCTGGTTCGTGGGCCGATTTCAATGGTTGTGGAATGTTATCCCGTATCTGATTGGCTGTTTGCAGTGGTCGTAGCACAAAGGGTCGTACAGCTGGTCGTGATGAAGACTGAAATGGTTCAATGGTGGTAGGGAAACACTTAGCAACTGATACAATTTTGTAGTATAGCAAATGTTTGTCACACGCAAATGTCATATGACATTTTGATCAACTTACGAGTATATTCTAATATTGAAATAAAATCGTTTCCTTGATTTTTATTATATTACCTTCATTATTTCAAATTAACAAAAATGGAATACTTCCAGCCCAATAGCAAAAAATTCCTATTAAAGCAGGTAAATACTAATTCACTAAGAGTAGTAGTGAAATTGGACCCTTGTTCACACAAGGGGCAAAGTGTATAAGTTGGCCTTTCGATAGTTCGAACTTTCAAGCACATGGCTACTGCATAATGCTTATCCATTTAAGGGTTAATTTGTCCACATATATAACAAATGAAAGCAGATCCATCTTATGATTCTTGGGTCATACACAAAGTTTGACCATGAAATTGTTAACAAACCTGTACATGCGCTTGCTAAGCATCTTTCCCTCTCATAGAATTAACACAGAACCAGCACCACCAATAAATGTCACTCCGCTGTGATTTATTGTTAAAAGGTCCGCGTAAAGAGTGCATCAAAAAGTAATGTTCCTTAAAATTTAACAATATAATTGCTCGAAAATCATCTGTTGGTTTAAAATATTCAGCTCGGTACTTGAATAGCCGCCGCTGAAATACTTCTGAATCTTCATACTCTAGCACAACAATCTTGTATTATGGATTAAGTGTCCCAAATTTGCCAATGTCATCAACGTATACACAATTATCAAAATCGTCTAGAAATTGAGGATAAGACAACGGCGAATCTAGCTTTTTTTTCCCACTCCAACACATTGCGTGGATGTTTGGGTAAAGCAAAAGCATCTCCCTCGGCATACGGATTTACTGCTGCCAAAAATTGTACTGGCAATAACGGCTCTCTTAAAACAAACATCTGTTGGGTTGGCACCTTCACGCGAGGGTCTAATATCCATAAAAAACGTCTTTGATGCTAACTGTTTTTTGGGTAAAATGGGTGCCTCATCATTAAATCCGCGCGCTTTCATTTCATAGTGAGCAACATTGACCTGCAAGATGTCAATTGAACGAACCACAAAATCGGACCCGGCAGTATTGAAATTCAATATTTTTGGTGATTTAATTCCAGCTCAATGGCGTCAATGAGGGAGGGCACAATGAAAGTCATAAAGCCAGTGCGAAGATTTTTTGTTCGAGTAAATAAATTTAACGTAGTGATCATAAAACAGATCACAGAGCACTATTTTAGGAGCACAAGTCATTAAGCCATTGCTGGTCCTTGCGCGCCTTAGCCTGGCAATGATGGGGCTCAGTATTACGGATGTCCACGCTGGTAGGTTAAGTTGGCGGGATTTCCGGTCCTCACTTTGAAACACATGAAGCAGACCAGGAAAGGATTTGGAGAGGCCAGCCTCGGACACTTTAGCCCCGTTCCTAAAAACTTTAAACGGGCAGACGAGACTAGTAAAAAAGCATCCATCTGCGTCTCTACTTCTGTTGGTATCAATCCCTAATTTGCATGGTCAAATGACCTATACAATAAGAAAACCGCGACCCAAACATCAGGATCGTCCAACGCAACTTGTTTTTGGAAGGTGTGAAATTCGGCCATTAGACCCATTCTAAGGTCCACATACATAATAGTACACAAAGTTTGCCTGAAGCTAGTTGCTGAACTGTCCTCCAATATCAAGTATATTATTATTAGCCAAAAAGTGTGTTAGCTCACACCATAAAGTAAATATAAATCTGTGGTAGCTATGCAAAATTGAGGTCAATAGCAACCGTTGCTAGGTGGAAATATCTTTTTTTTTCGTTCTTGGAACATTTCCAATATATGTTCAAAATTTCAAAAAATCGATTAAAGTTTAGGGGTAGTTATTGTGTCTGAAGAAGAAGAAGAATAAAAAAGGCGATGTTTGACCTTTTACATCTAGGCTTCTGTAATAGTTTAGCAGATGAAATTTGCCATACCTCTTAAGTGTCGAAGACGCTACACGATAAAATAAGAATTATATCAAAATATCAAATAGCCTTTATATGGTAGCTGTCGAAAAAGTGACTAATCTTGTCAGACCCTAATATACCTTACTGTACATAGATTGCAGCATGAGCTAACAACCTACTACTGTAGGTTTAGAAAAAAGGATAGATTTTAATATTCACTGCGGCACTGATTGAAAAATACCAAATACCAGCCTTTATATACTTCTAACTAGCAATGTTTCCTGTGCTCACGACGCTTTTTTTCGCTCACGAGGGGGCAAAGGAGGTAATCTTATTCACACAGGGAGGGGAGTCAAAAAACAAGTTAAGCCCAACTTACCCGTATGAATAAGGATACATTTTCGCTGGCACTACTAAGCAATCCCACTACTACGGATGCGCTAAGTTATTTAGGATAAAATACTTAGCAGTTTCTCTTCCTATTAGTTCATCAATTGGGCACAGAAACTTAAAGTACACAAACTTACCCAGATAAATTTGTCAAAAAGAAAATAATCAAATGAAAATGACAAAATCTAATTAATATATCACTACATATATGCACTGCCACCATATCTAACTACCTAATTAAATTATTGCAGGTAGGTATTGTGTTTCAAGACAATAGACATCTGTGTATCGTACCAGATCCAGAGAGAGCTGATAATGGTACGCTACTGATAGTTCACCCTCTCACTATCACAGATTGACTTTTCTGCCTCATTGCAATTATTGCATTTGACTGCCTGTCTATCCATTCTTAATATGAAACGGAACTTGATCGCATCCAAAATCACAACGTATAATTGTATACATAGCTGAATTGTACCTGAGCAAAGAACCTATGGCTACAATAACACTTTGATTCACATTGCAACCTCTTTTTATTTGGGGTAATTTATCGCTGCGATATGTTTGAAATTTAAATAAATATAAGACTTTAGAATATTTTATTAAAACAAAATTCCATTAACTTCAACTATTGTGGTCAAACTCGAAATGTATTTCACTTAGAAGTCAATTACCCGACACTTGGGGCAATAAAGTCGATCTAAGCCATCACAACTACGTGAAATGGGATGGGGCATGTGGGTGGTCTGAACTATGCGAGCCACATGGTGATACCAGTAACCGTGATCCCAGAGAAGACGTCACATGTCAACCAAAAATAGTGACAACAATTCTCAGCTTCTTTGTATTCTTCTACTTCTACACCTCTGCAATGGATGCGGTCCAGGTGCCATAGAAGTCGATAAGCGAGCATCTAATCGGCAATTTTCTAACGATCAGTTCCTGTCTGCAACTGATGCCCTATTAAAGAGGAGGGGTAAAAAATATTTATCTCAGACAGTCCATTAGATGGATGGTAGACTAGATGCACTACATCATGTTCTTGTTGTACTTCATATATCATATCTATGGTAGTCAGTTTGGTCAATTTCAATGTGGTCCCTAGAGGAAATACTAATATTAACTGTTTTCATGGGTGCTTCACCCTCAAACCACAAGGCTTTTGCAAAGAAACTAATAAACTGCTATGCTAAATCTCATTCTAAAAAGAGTTGAAGATACCATTGTGGAACTTGTTCTTGCATGGGATACCTAGACGCTTAATGCAGGACATCGTTATGTCCAACTTTTTAAAGTGCTAAACCTTAAATCGGGGTCATCAACATCTAATCGAGTATGAGTCATTTACTTCGAATATGGGTGATCAACTTCAAAGCTGGGTCATCAGCATTGAAGTATGACAAACCTCTCGGTGTTTGATATAATGCCTATTGTCGTGTACTAATTGATTAAGTTGAACATGACATTCATTATGATCGTATTGTTTAGTAATTTCAATTCGATAATATATGTAGTTAGTAATACATCTGACTTATATTGAAATTCATAGCAAACTGATTACCACATAATAGTATTGATTAATTCACGATCAATCTAGATCGTACAAGTAATTTTTTTTCCAAAATCTGGAACTCTTTTACAAAAGTGATGTAAATTTCACAATAGCCATCCAGAAAGTTGGTTACGTGTATTGGTTGGTAAAATGATTACATTTTAAATAAGATCTAGGTTAGACAAATGCTAAATAGGTAGGTACAAGCCTTAGCACTTTAGAGTAGTGAATTAAATAAAAATGAACTCCATTATATCACGAAATTATACAATAGGTATGGACTCATAATGGCAGGTCGAATGAAAAGGTATAAAAATCGTCTCGATAAATTTTAAGATAATAATGGCGTCAAAATAACAAGATAGACTGCTCTGAAAATGTTAATGACAAAGTACATGAAAGAATAAATGGCGCCAAGTTGGAATTTTAAAATAAATCGAATAAAAAGTACGTAGATATCAACTCAGAAATTTTTAAATGCAAATACAACCATAAAGATATATTGTATTTTCAATCATCACTGAAATGGGTAAAAAGCTAGTAAAATTAATGCACATAGAAGTAAGATTTAGAACCAAGAGAATAAAAAGAAGGAAAAGCCTTTATACTAAAAACCATATTCTGATGAAATTCGCTCAAATAGTATAGTACAGTAAGCTTTTATTAGTCCATTAAAATTCGATGTACAATTATGCAGATAAACACCAGGGAAAGTGATTTTGTTTAAACTTAAATTTTGATGAATTTATATAACTAAACTCGGAAATAATATATTCTGAGCTATAATATAAATTTGTAGGGAGAGTTAGTTTAGGAAACTGTTTTTCATATTAGATATGAAGTACCTAGCCTAAATTTAATATACACTTTTCTGTGGATAAAAACAACAACAAAACAACTAAAAGCAAACATTATTCACAGATGAACTATTTTATCGCAATTTCTGATATTATTCGTAAGAACATGTCATTGAAAATAAAACCCATAACTGACGATTCTAATCTGTGTTTCCTACAGTCCTCAATAAATTTCAGAGTGGAACAGTTTCACTCACTTACCATAGAATCTGACATTGTCAAGTGTTTTTCAAAAGAGATCTAATAATTAGCCAGCAATACGGATCGCATCCGATTAATTCAAATGTCTGTTCAAAGAACAAAAAGTTTTCGATTATTTGTCCAAAATCTATTTCACAACTTAGGTAGATAATTGCACACTTACTGAACATTATACCTAATAAACACCCATTCATACATGCTAATAGGTATTATTTTGGTTCATTCTGCTATTCTTATAAACAAATAAGGCTACCTATGTAGCTGGTTAGCTAGCAGTTATTCAATTGAAAATAGCCGTCGATGTACATAGAAATCGGATTAAATGAGATTAAATCGTGACATGACATCTCGCCAAGCATAGATCACACTAAGATAAATAAGATTCACGTACTAGATCTCTATTGAAAATAAAAAGTATCAGTTGCATGACACTCTGATGATAGAGATGGATAACTTAGTGAGGATAGGCTAGTAACTTTCACGATTACTAAATATTGAGATTACAAATTATAGATAGTTTGGTAGTAGGTATATTTATTAACAACGCTGAGTTTAAAAATAAATTATACAATTCATTTAATTTTTAGACGTTTAAAATAGAGCTAAAGTTTCACTATTTCAGCACTGTTTATAGGTTTAAATAAGCAAATAGAAATTCTTATAGGAACCTGTGGAAAATATGCATTTCTCGTTAAAAAATCAATTGTAATACCATGACACTTTAGCAGAGGAAACGTGGCAAAATTAGATAGGTAGGAAGGTATGTTGGTAGGTAGATAGACTCTACTCAATTGGTAGGTACCTAGATAGGTTTTAAATCTTATTATGCAACAATTACAATTCTAACTAATAATAGATACACATTTACACATTTTATTATTTCAGTAAACACTATTAATTTTTACTAGTTTCAAAAGATGTAATATTAAATTACGTACCTGTCTAGAAACTCCAATTCTATTATTTTCAGGTAACTTTAGTGGGTCATCAGGGCCATTATTTTGACGTTGCAATTCATTTGATGACTCATTGCTCAAGCTCACCGTGTCCATTTCTTTCTTTTTAGGAACAGATTTTGAACTTGAATAGAAGTTGGAGGCATTGGTACCTCGTGGTGTGTGTTTAGGAAGACGACGCGGAACAGGAGGAGTACTTACGGAGCCATGAATACCTTCAGGAGGTCCTTCAATTGACTTGCTAGGAGTATTGGGAGTCGTTGAAATATTACTATATCGTCTGGACAATGGCTGTGGACAAGATTCAGTCAAAGTTTCATCATGATCAACACTATTCCAACTATTTGTTGATTTTTTAATCATTGACGTCATACAATCCACATCTGAGTTCTTCAGCACTCGATGCGGTAACCTATTGGAGGGGACAGTCTGACTTCCTGCAGAGAGCTTACGTTCAAATAAACCAATTAGTTGACCTGTGGATACAGAACGGGTGTCTATGTCACTGCCATTCTGACTGGTAACATCAGCTGAGCATGAAAGGGCAGAGGAAAGACTATGGATAGCCCTAATGGGAGAGGATTTCCTCCAAGTTTGATGACAAGTCTGATAGGGAGGTGCGGATTT
>JAUYWI010121527.1:0-21082 GCA_034780595.1 Parotoplana pacifica
GTTGGGCCTCATCAGCCAGGCATAATCACAGCCTGAGCAATATAAAATGTTCGTATATTTCATATCAAAGTATAAAGAGAGGAAAATTTGCAATAGGAAGAGGGAAAACGGAAGATATTCAGAGGAAATATGTTGGAAATTCTGTTTTCTTATTAAAGGGCTTTTGAAATTGAAAAAAAAAACAGGATAGATAATTATATTTCTTTACAACTTACACATATTAGACGCTCTTGTATATTGATTGGCACTTACTTGCAGTGTTTAAATGTCATAAAATATAATTACCCCAATAAAATAAAACAGGTAGAAGCTGCGGACCAGATGAAATGGATAGATAGCTCCTTGGGCAGCACTGTTGTCCAATTTATTAATATTATGGAGCTATTAATTAATCATTTATGGCCCCGCTGTGTGTTCTATCAAAATATTTATCCTTCCTTCTTTGGCTAGCCAGTTGATAATTGCTTCAAACTGATTCTCCAGTTGTTTTTATGGCCACTACAAACAAGCAGTGCCCACCAGGGCACCATAGACACGCGAAAGAGTAAAATCATGCACAGACAGTATCTACCTGATGATGTATAAATTCTGTGGCCACGCGATCAATTCTCACTGTGCCGAAAAAAGAGCATCGGTTTCAATTTTGCACAATAATGATAAAAGTTTGAAAATTTGTAAAATCTTTGGTAGTTTTATTTTAATGAATATAAAATTTGCATACAATCAATTGGAATTTACTGACTAGATTTCAAATTAAGCGATAAGGAACTTAATAGCCGCTATCAAAGATGAGTCATATTATCTGTAGGTGGCATTACAAATATTTATAGAAAGATTCACTTTTGACATTTTTATACCCTCACTGCTACTGTTGCCAGCTTAGGAGAGATAGCTTCCACAAACAATTCGGTGACCAACTTTACGTTTATCAAGAACAACAAACTATAATATGTCGGGTAGATGATGGTGCTAACATCAGAGAGATGATAGTAAACAAACTAAAAATGTCAATTAGCAACAAGATTTCAATAAAATAACAAATCGTGTGAAGCTGCATGATGCAATGTCAACGATCTCTATTAAATGACGTTTAATTTTATTTGACGTTCTCATAACAGCGTGAGTGCCCTTTATAAGAAAACCGGCTTTCTAACATATTTCTTCTGAAAATCTTCTATTTTCGCTCTTCTTATGCAACTATTGCAAATGTTCCTCTCTTTTATGCCTGGATATGAAATATACGAACATTTTATATTGCTCAGGCTGTGATTATGCCTGGCTGATGAGGCCCAACAAGGCCGAAACAGCTGTCCTGGGCTATCACTTGCGCGTAATGTGAATAAGTAGTATATTTTTATCATGACCTTAGAAATAATTTGGCAGTGTCCTAAGCCCCCATCTTTCTTGTTATTGTTATTATTTTAATTTCTGACTTGACTGTTTATGGATTTTAATTTTCGGAAATACTAAATAGTACTTTCAATCACCCAACTTGACTGGCAATCGTATCATGCTTCAGCTTGGGTGTAGAACAAGATGCACATGATTACGTAGTTTTGATTTGATCTTGAAAAGATGCTGTTTTAATGTTTGCACAACTTTTGGTTGGATTATATTCATTTCTATGATGTTAGTACTGTCGAAGGCTTGACAGATTTTTATTTATTATTTTTTTAATTTTGTATGTTTGCTGCAGTAAAGATTTCATTCTACATATGTATGGTAAATAAATACTCATAACATTATAATTTTATGGTAAAAATTTGTAAAGTTCTTTTTGTTATGAAATATCAGCGACCTTAGTAACAGTTGCTAAATGGAACGTTGATTTAAAGATTGTTCATAATGGTAATTTATGTGGTCAAATACCCATAAAATCATATTTTTGTGAGATAAATATATAAAAGTTTATTGTTGCTAAGCAATATTGGCGTCGGTAGCAATAGCACAAAAAACCTTGCTAATGGATTTTTACTCCTTGCCCCAAAGTTAGTCTATGAGCCAAATGTAATCAAAATCGGTTATTTTCTGGTGATAAAGATAAAAACAAAAATTGAGAATATGTCATTTGAGATAAACTACCAATTAAATTTTGATAAAAGTTGGTAGACTTAATCATCTTCCGAGTATGAGCAAATGATTTTTATTATAAACCATTTTTAGATAATTGCCATTGGCTAAAATTCTTTTGCATAATATCTATTTCTATGGTCTTTAGAACAGCCCCGTGACTTTCAAACTTAGTCCCCTTGGATTTTCACATAATATTTATAATAATTGAAGTATGTTTTTGTTTGTTTTATACTTGAAAGCTATTGACTAAAATAGTGCTGATTTGTCTTTCTAAATCTGAAGATCCATGATCATAGAAAAATGTATTTTCTACTATTTTAAGGGTTTATACTCTAGTCTTAAAATATGAAAGAATAAATTTCTAATTTAAATCTTTAAAATGTATTGAAAAACAGGACTTTTCAAATATTTTCTGGAATTATTTGAAAGATGTTTTGCTCAATTTCTCAATTTGACAAAATCACAAGCATTCTGATTACAAAATTTTAAAATATTTTGGCGTTATGCCCCTATTTCTGGGTATTCTTGCTGTCATTAATATCACATACACATCTATTAAGTAAAACTGTAGCGAGAGGTTAGTGGAAGGCTTCTGAGTCCGGTGGAAATCAATTTTGTATGATCGGTACCTTTGAGTTTGTCAACAGATGCCATTTGCATATAAATATTATTATACTCTAACCTTTTTATGAATTTGAATTTATCTTTGGTATGGAAAACTCTTCGAAAAAGTATGGAAAAGCATATGAACTTTGTATTATATTATTGTAGTCGGTACGTCCATTTACTCTCGTACAGTTTATAATATGAAGAAACTTTCTACATAGTTACTAAGTTAGTTTATTTATCTTTCTGTTAAAAGTTTTAAAAGCCTTGTACGAATACATTATCAATTATTATAATGTAGTCCATTTATTATAAAAATGTAATAAATTAATTAAGTTCATGCAATCGTGCGCAATGCTTTAATAGCTATCCATGTTGTACCGAACCAGTTTGGTGGTTAAAAGTGAACTTTTGTTCTCATTTCGTATGCCAACAGTATTTATTATTGAGCGTTAATTAAGGACCAGCTTATTATGTATATACTGTATCTACCTGTCTGCTTACATTTAAAATATTTTATATAAAAGTACATTCACCTTTAAAATAATGAATGAAAAACTTTGACAATATATTGTTTTCCAAAAGGAAACAATGTTTCAGTTAATTTGAATTTTTTTGACTTACTGGAGTTACTAAACTAATGATTAGTAAATATAATAATTATTTTTTACATTCAACTGCAGGACACAATAGAATTCGTCTAGCAGAATATCTAGATTTATTTGGCAGGAAAATAATATTACTTATTAAATTGATCACGTGATGGTTAAATATTAATAAATAGCAGGCAACGGTTTGGATTTCATACACTTTTATGAACATTTGGTTGGTTATGTTGGTATTTTATATAGAATGCAACAGGTAGTATTATTATTAGATATTATATAGCTTTTAGATTTTTATTATGTGCAATTAACTTTGTTAATAAAAATCCCATTTTAAATAATTTAGGGTGCCTTTGCAGACAGCCTAATAAAATCATTGTGGCGGTGTTGTAAAACTAATTAGACAGTGAACTTGCCGCACATGAACATTCTTTAAATTTTTTAAATTGATAGATATTGATTGTTCTCTCTTATACACATATATATATAAAGTAAATAAAAGAAGTTAGTTTTATTAGACATGAAATTTCGTATAAAAAATAATGTATAAAACTTACTAGATCGCGTAATATGAACGACCTAAATAAACGTTCCTAACTTCCTAAAGTTAAAAACTAATTATTATTTGGTAGATATATTGAAAAACAAATCTTCATTTTGAAAATACCAATTTTGTTATTAAAAAAATAACTTAGTGGGTACATTTTGAAAAATAATGTTTAAAAATATTGAATATTTGGTAACTGCTAATTTTAATTCCTGATTCTGTTTGTCCAGTAATATTTATAATTTTACAACTTGACTGTAACAACTGTGATCCAATATTGATCATTCAATCATTACGAAATAAGTTGATGTTTAGCCAGTTAAAAATGGTCAAGTTTTGAAAACTTTGTTTCAGAAAATGACATTTAGAAAACTGCTAATTAATCATTAATAGTCTATTGAAACACCCTATTTAATTGACAAAAATATTTTGCGGCTTCATAGGAAATCAATCAGTGTTGTATATTTTTAATGCAATTACTTTTACCTTCCTTGACCCAGTATATGCTCCTATAAGAAAACAATTTTTGCAATATACATACTAATTTTACTAGTTAATAAAATTTGTTAACGTCTCACATCTATAGTATTTATGATCTTCAGTAAGTAGAATCAATTGAAAAGTGCATACTGTAGGTAGGGTGAAATAGCAAATTAATTTTAATTGATATCATCTGATAGCTCGTTCTAAAACTTCAGATTTTAGGGTTGCTATGCAATAGGAGACAGTCATTCTATCATTCTTTGATAAATGATCAAAATCCACTTGTATTTTTGTTACGTTTTTATTATATGGCTAAATGTAAATCGTGCCTAATAAATCTTTAGCTTTTCTAGATGCAGACAGCCGTATACAATTTATTCGATCTACACCTTCATAGTCATTCTATTTTGAGATTGTCACCTAGGTTATGAAAATTTTAGTGAATAGTATGAATACTATTGGTTCTGAAAGATAACATCCGTATAATAGTATAAAGGAATCTACCACCAGAAATATATTTGGAACAATATTTTGAAAGCAAATATAATTTCGAAAATTACCTATATAATCTTATTTAGCAATTAATCATATATAATGTACCCGTCTAATAATCATACATTATAAGAAATGATTTTAATTGATAAAGTTGTGTGGTGTTTGTACTATTTTTATCACATTTCCTAAAAAATACTGAATTTTATAAATACCTATAATATGCAGAACATTAATTTGATTATTTGCTGATTACTTTTTAAAATATATTTTAATAGAAAACAGTCATTGAAAATTAAGTAGTAAGAACATTTTTGTCCAGGGGCGATAGTACCTACATTTTGCCAGATTTAGCAACACTTATTTTATTTATTTAGAGAACAAATCATGTGACCCTGTGCAGCCCGATTGTTACTAAAAAAATGTAAAAAAAAGTGGTTGAATCTTTGGGTGCAATTTATGTATTATATTACGTTTTATTTTAAAGCAATATATTTCAATTAATTGGATTTGTGATTACTTTATTGTTATTTCTTGATTTCAGTTTTCAATTTTTGATTCCTCAGGTATATTGATTTCTAATAAAGTGAATATTTAATTGTTGTTTATAATAAATTGTTATACGTTTATCTTAAGAATTTTTAATAAATAAGTATTCTGAAATAGTAATCAAATTAGGCCATAAAGTGAGCTTAGTTATCTTACTGAAACCAAATCTGGATAAAATGTCTGTAAAATAAAATATACTTAAAGGACAACTTTCGATTATAAGTTTTTTGGTATCAATAAAATAGTTGAAAAGCTAAATAGACATTAAAACTGGGTATACCTATACCTATTTAAATATTTGTTTACTTCTATAATTTTAATATAGCAACTAAATTTAATGTTTCACTGAATTAGGAATTTATTATACTTTGTTGCTATCCGGACCACTCTTTCCTTCCCAGGAAGTCAAGTTTTCTAGGAATCGATAATTATACCTATAATTTATCGAAATAATGAATAGATTTTTTTTAAATGTGATATCAATAAAAGCACCGAGCCCTTTGTGCATACTAAACTTTGAAGCCAATGTGACCCCTAAGTACTACTTGGTGAACAGGGTTCCAAAAATGCTTTAAAAAGATATGACAAATTATAGCAAATCCGCCTGATAAGTGGTCAGATGTTCCCATGGTAGTTGGTGACCAGATAGGATACTGGTGGCGCTATGTGCAAATGCAAAGTTTTAAAGGTTTCATATCTATATTTTGCAAAGTTTTTCGTGTTATAGAATTTGTCACTTTAAAAAAATATTTTGATACAAACAATGAAGCCAAGAATTTATATACATCAGAGATGTCAATTTTACTGTTTTTTTATAAACTGGGAAGGTCATTTTGTAACTAGCAAAATACATCATAAAACGTTAGGGTAGGGTGGGGGTAGCACCAACCCCTCAACTCATTTTAGGTAGGCAAAATGTTCGAGAAAGGGTCAATAATGATACAAAAATTACTTGATGAGCAGGTTTGGCTTCTACAGCAATTTTTTCTTGCTTCCTCAAGCCCGAAATTCTTCCCAATGGTAATAAGTCACTCGGATAAGTTAATAGTGGAAGAAAACTTTTTGAAAGAGGAGTGAATGGTTTATTGGCAAATTTTGAATTTTTGAAACAAAAGTACTCGTTTAGAATTTGAAAAGAAAGTTGTAAAAGCTTTCTCTACATACGCCATGTATCTTCAAAAAAGATTCCAGTGAACAATGCCACCCTCAAATTCTGCGATTGATCTAAATGCCCAAGGGCACTGACATTTTTCTCACAGTAATCTCTGGAAATGAAAAGAATTTACTTGACTTAGAAGTACTTACGTCCATATCATATCAAACAAATTCCGCTGTATGATCCCTTACAAGATATTGAAGTCTGGCGGCATTCTATAAACTGACCAATTTCCTCTTCTCAGTAGGCATCCATCGCTCTCCTTTCATGTTTTCAGGTGCCCCAAGTCGAGTTGGCATTCAATATAACGAATGGTATATTTGATCCTCAATTAAATCGGCTGGAAATAGATATCGTGCAGGCGATCCAAACTTCCGATACCATTTAAAGTCATGAAGAAGACATCAGTGGGGTATTTCAAGCGTAATGACATTCTGTACGATCCAGTGAGTCCCTTACTTTCCCGAAATATGAGGTTTGCCTGAAAATGTCTTGCCAGAAACAAGCTGATGTTCGGAGTGCGCTTGACGGAAAAAGAGCGTTTGGAAATAACGTCAACACCTATCTCAAAAGCGTCGTGAAATCAAATAATGTCTCCATTCGGTTCGATCAGAAAAGAAAAACACAAAGAAAGACGAAAACTTGACGTCTAGATTCTGCACTAATCTCTCTACACTATCATCGCTTTTCTATAATTTTATTGAGCACCTCTTCATACACGTGAGACAATTATCATCAGGCGATTTACATTTTGTACATTTTATGGAATCAGATCTCACTTCCTGAAACACGTCATTATGATTCTTTTAGTAATGCTGTTAAAGTTGTAATGGGTAGATGGTTGTTTATGTTTGTGAATTTCCATCTCATTTAAATATCCCTATGAATACCCACACTGTAATTAGTTTAGACCTGCGTATACCTTTTGGCTAAAGACAATGTCCTTACTTTACCCAAAGTCTGAAATTAAAATCCACTGGACTTGACCAATAGCATCGCGTCCCAAAAGTTCACGGTTTTAAATATGTTAGTAAGTGAAAAAGGTTAACAAATTCCAAAAATATTTGAAATGAATGGAAATAAATATGGTTTGCTATGGTTTTAAGTTGATATGGCTTTTATTACTAAGTTGGTAGGTACTCAATACATATTCAATACATAAATTTAATTATTTTATAAGATTTTAGAGCTAACAAAGGCAATTAAGGATAAAAGATACTTCTACTTAATTCTGGACCGACAGAGCCCCGGCCGTCCGCTGTCTGCGGCCGATTATCTCCAGAAACTGGATGATCCTTGGGGGTTGCTGAAAATTAACTCAAAGCTGGGTCTTGGGTTGAGGTTTAGCTTCTTCTGTCTTCCGTCTTTTTGGCCGCGGTTACTACAGATTCGACATCCAGAGGAGTCTGGCCTTGCTCCAGTTGAGAGCCTCTGTTTTGCTTCCATATCTGCAGCTTCGTTACCGTCAATATCGCAGTGTGCTGGGATGCACTACAGCTCCACCTTTCTTCCTTGGCTGTTAAGGGTTTCACAGGTATTGGTGCTTCTGTTTAGCTGACTAACGTTCTCAATCTTCTAGAGGGAGGATTTACTGTCCGTAAGGACTCTGATGCGGTTTCCAGACTTTTCCTTCTTGGCGTTGAAGATTATCAGGAGGCCTCTTCTCAAAGCCATCAGATCCGTTCTGCAGCTGGAGCAGTATTTCCCAACCGGGATCGCTTCTCTATCAGTGCTGCCGTCTTTCCAGTAGATACTGGTAGGTTAACATGGGAATGCAATTGAGGTTATTAAACATAATAACAAGATCGAATGATCGTTGTATTTTCGACTTTGATAGCTCTAAAATCTTATAAAATAACTTACTTTATGTCTTAACATACTTTAGTTGTAGCCAGACCAACCTAAAAACGATGGCTAACCATATTTAATTCCATTTATTTCAAGTATGTATATTTGGAATTCGCTCGGGGAGAGCTAACCATCTTTTGAACCTTTTTGGCCAATCTAATAAAGTAATTTTTTTTAAATTTTAGGCTATGGTCATGCTGCTCCCAAAACACAGCTAGGGAAATTCGTAACCATGTTATATGCATTCTTTGGTATCCCATTGATGTTTCTTTATCTTTCAAATATTGGTGACTATCTTGCCGATGTGTTTCGTGTAACTTATTCGCATGCATGTCGTCGTGCTTGGCGTTCAATGATGAAACGTAGCAAAAATCGTCGTTTGCGTAGCCGTAAGGAAAATGGAACAATTAATTCGACACGACGAAATCCAGTGACAAATAGTGGGGACATTTATACATTAAAATCATCCTTTGGAATGTCTCAACGCAGCAATCGTAACATATTTGAACGGCATCCCTTACCGCCTCGACCACCGCCTCCTCCACCACTGACACCAAAATCAACGGTTGCAGTGACAAAGCGAAAACCTAATTTTATAAATAAACTTTTAGGTTTTTCCTCGTCAGTGGAAGCTGATTTGGATAAAGAAGGTAATCCTGTTCCTTCAACACTGTTGCCTACATCTGAATCTACTCAAAATGTTGCTCAATTATCGGGTCCGGAAGAAATTAATTTCGCAATGGTTCATCGGAGATTTCATTGTTATGCAACATTCTTGCCTGCTCCAGAACGTCAAAAACGCCGAGTTCAAAGAACTAAATATAGAAGTGCTCAACGTCGAGGTGTACCAATGATAAACTGGCGCGATATTGATCCTGAATTGGAAATTGGTTCTTTAGAAAATTTGCATAATATGTCGGACGGTAGTAATAATAAAAAAGCAGAACATCTTGAAGTGACAAATCAAATTGGAGTAACTATTGAAGAATACTTACCAGGAAATTCATTAGAAGATTTGAATATTGAAACAATTATGGAACCATTGGTTGACGAACCAACGGAAGATCAGAGACCACTTTCTTATCCATTGGTAAATAAACAGATATTTTGTTGTACCCATGATAAAGACGCACCATGTGAAATTTATGAAAATCGAGGAGTAATGCTATCTAGTCAACATAATATAAATATTGGTTTATGTGTGTCCGAAAATCCTTTACAAAGAGCCGTTAAAGCTTTATCTACGAAACCTGCATTTATTCCGACTAATACCTCAAAATTACCAGAAACAACTGCAAATATTCGACACAATTCGGAGCCTCCTAGGAAAAGAAAACGTTCATCACATGAATCTATTCATTCAGATAAATTTTCTGAAAGTAATTCAATTAATGAAAACAAGGACAGTGTTGCCTTTGTGACCAACCAATATGCATTAAGCATGACATCTGGTACTGAGTCGATTAGTACTTTTTCGAGTGAAGCTTTAAATCGTCTTGATTGTCCGAGGCGTGTTAGCTACCTTAGTCAAGGTCACGGATCCGATTCAGATGGATCTTCGTCATCAATGTCTCACGGTGAACGTCAGAAGCAGGCTGCTTTGAAGAAGAAGAGTCTGAAGAAAACTACAGTACCAATTAGTTTATCACTAACAATTATGACGGCGTATATTGTAATGGGTGCTGTAGTTTTTACAATTTGGGAAGATGATGACTATTTGAAATGGTCCTATTTCTGTTTCATCACATTGTCTACAATTGGATTTGGCGATATAGTTCCTGGTATGTTGCATTTAAATTTATAAATTCATTTATCCGCTACCATAGCTATATAATGAGCGACATATTCGTTTACAAATAGCTTTTTTGAAAATAATACCCATTGCACAGATATTCTTTGTATAGGGTTGTCCTGAAAAAAGCGTTTTTTACTCATTTAATTTTTTTTAATTACAAAAAATAACATCAATTTCAACGTGATAATTACAAGTGAATAAAATACATATGTATAAAGTAGAACATAAGATAAGAACAATATCTATTTAGGACTAGGTTCCTTCTTCAATCACTACACGACAGTAAGCCGACAAGTCTTCAAAATGCTTGCGTAATTCATATGGATTCAATGATTGTAAGAATTCAGTTATGACTACGCATCTCATCAACATTGGTTTATTTCGCGAGAGTTACGATCGCAACATCTTATACCTTTAAACTGTTTATGGCGCTGTGAACTGATATACCTGTTTCTTTTGTCATATTTCTTACTGTGACACATAACAGGCACATGAAGTATTCACAGTTTTCTTTAAAATTACCTTTACGGTTGCAACTACTAGAAACTGTAAAATGTTGCTTTCATAATCCGCAGGTATTTTTCAAGAAAACTACAAACAAATGATCTCTAATATTTTATATTACTTTTAAAAAAACATAAATTTATAGAAAAATATTATACATTAAAATAATGAGAGACAATTTAAGTTTGTTATGGTCACAACAACAAAAATCCTTTGCTAAAATGATCCTGTTTTCAATTTTTATATTCAAATTTGCTCCAACTTAAAGATAAGTAACTTATCAATAAGGTAATAGGTAACTAATAAGCTATGTTAATCATTTTCTGTTAAATTATGTTTAAGATAAAAAAAATAAAGATGCAACCATACAAAAATAAATAAATATAATTTAAATCTTTCCAAAAACGTATCACCCACCTCAACAAGAAACATTTGTTAATATTTGTGGCCATTTGTTATGCTACTTCTTTATCAAACTTAGTAAGACCTACAACAGACAGTTAGCTTGACTAACTTCAGAGCGCGTTATAAATTTATAATAAAATAAATAAAATAAAATAAACACTATTAAAATTAAATAAAAGTAAACAACGTTACGGTTCTCTTAACAAAAATATAAAATATATTTGTTATTTGTATAGAGTATATCAAATTGCTGTCATCATTATATGTTTTAATTAATGGTCAGTATTCCAAAATAATGTATATTTTCACTAAAAAAGTTACAGTCGCAACTACAAAAGTTGTTGTTTTTCATTGAATGTCTTAATGATAAATCTATTTAAGTTGCAAATATTATTATTATAGATACCCAAATAGAATAAAAATAACGTTGTACTTATTTACCATCATATTTATAGAACAACCTTCATTGTTAATCAAGAACCAAAAAGTACAATTAATTTTCATAACAAAATCTAATTTTAAAATGCTATAAATATTACATTTTAAATACCTTTGACATGTGTAGTATACATATATAGAATAGGATAGATATAAAAGTCATTGTGCTAAAAATTTTCGAATACGCAAATCTCTAGCGTAATGAGCTCATTATCGAACATAACATTATGTCGACTACTTTCCAGATTTTTCATAAGAAACTGTTTGAGACACATAGAAAATCATGCAATCCCAGCAGAAAGACAGTGAATGCATGCTAATGCTCGATAGCTCATTTGGTTCGTCAGTTCATGGAAGAGGTAATAATCACAAAGATTTATCAATCACTCTGTTCACCAGATCTCAACCTGCCAGACTGATTTATATTCAGAAATCTGGGAAATCTGTAAAGTAGTCGGCAATATATTACATTTAATAATGTTGATGAAATGCGTAATCATATAACTGAATTCTTACAATCTTGACTCTCTATAATTACGCAAGTTTGAAGACTTGTCGGCTTACTGTCATGTGGTGAATGAAGAAGGGATAACCTACCCCTAAATAGACGTTATTTTTAATTTATGATAAATCAGCGTAGATGCGCGTCCTTTGGGTGGCGAATAGAGGAAGCCCTACTAGAGTTGCACCGAATAAGAGAATAAGGTGCCAAGGACCAACTTATCCTAGGAGAGGGCCAACTCTGATTCCAAACTCGGATAGATGGAACCCGTTAGCCTCTTTAGGCAGACCTTCCTATGAAATGGATCCCAGCAATTTGGTCATCGGGATCTGTTAAACACCAACTAATCTTCTTCATTAAACAATCACAAAAACAAATGGACCCTAGTCCGGCGTTGTACTCATCAAATCCAGAAGTACGACATGGAAGTGAAACGTACCGGGGGTGCTAAGAATAACGACTGCGTCATGGTCAGCATGGCACCATCGTACAATACCCACATCAAAATTGCCCATATTAACTGTCGCACGACCTCCAAAGATCATCATAAGAGCTGAAGAAATTAGAAGAAAGAGTGGTGTCAAAGATGCTATCCACCAGATCTACAAATGCAGGCCATGTAGCAAGAATCCACGACAACCGGTGGACGATTAGGGCGACTAACTGGTACCGCTACAACCGGCCCAGACAACGTGGGAAGCCTCATGTTAGATGGGAAGATCCTTTCAAAGCAACCTATGGTATCACTTGGACCAGACTTGCTCAAAATAGAAATGAATAGAGGAAGAGAAGCGGTCTGCATCTTTGGCGCACCAAGGATTGATAGTACCGAACACAAAGTAACATGTCCTAATATATACATATTTTATCCACCTGTCATTTATCATGTTGAAATTGTATTTTTTTGTTATTCAAAATATGTTTTAAAAGATAAAAAAAACTAAATTTTTCAGGACACTCTATATATTTTATTTATTTTTTAATATACTACTCATTATTTCAGTAGTAGGTAAACAATTATGGATAGTTTAATAAAGGGACATCTGAAATACAGGTGCATCCCTGAAATAATTGTTTTACAATAAATTCTTGACAGTTAATTTTTTTCAATTACAGAAATTTCTTTCCATGAACGTACAAAACAGATACTGTCAATTCTAGGTTTTGTGCGCCACTAACTTTAGCCAGGTTTTTAGGCCACTTTTGCATTTCTCTGAAACTACTGAACCAAGTGCATTGAAATTTGGAACATTGATTTGAACATTTTACAATTGCAAGGTCATAGGTTTGGACCGGTTCAAACGGCTAAAAACACAAATTTTAAATGAACTAGAACTGAACAATAAGAAGAACATTTGTTATTCAATGATTCAAATATTATTTAGCTTCTTTCAATTAACTACATATGTATGTTAGGTCTCCTCGAATTTGGTATAATAATAATAGAGTCAAAAATTATTGATTTCACCTTTAGACTTACAATTCAACATTTGCGATAGATATGAATGTCATATACTAATATCTTTCAAACAAAGAAAAAAATGTAATACATATTTTGTTGATAAGATATTTATTGATTTTTCAATTGTTAAAGTATAAAAATCAATAATATGTATGTATTATATATCTCATTGAATATCTTATTATTGTTCAATCTAGTCTATTCAAAATTGGATATTTTAGCCTTTGTACCAGTCCAAACCAAAGGTCCCGTGACCTATGTCCTTGAAATGTTTTTGTTATAAATTCAAATAGTGTTCCAGATTTAATACATTTAGTTCAGTAGTAGTATAAAAGTATAGAGTTTATAGTCCCTTGTTTTTGTGTGTCCCAATGTCATAATTGTAACCTGAAACATTTTTTAACTTTCCAGAATTATGACTCAGGTGACATTGAATGAATTAGCTATATTAATTAGTATTTATTGAATGATAACGTAAAATCTGTTCGATCTAATTTACAAAATTATAAAAAATGAAATAAGTAGGACATCTTCAAAACTATGAAATAGAATTTTATATAGAAGTTTTAAATAGAAGTTTATATTCTTGTGTGATAACCACAGTGGTTATCTATCTAGACTTTACTATTTTGATTCTGAGTAAATTTTAGGTACTTATTTCATAAAACAATTTTTTTTAGGAACAAAAATTGATTCGGATAATCCACAATCTAAGATGATTATCTTGTCGTTATATGTTGCCATTGGTCTTTCAGTATTTGCTATGTGTTTCAAACTTATGCAAGAAGAAGTGATTGCTAAGATGAAGCGATTGGGTCGTAGACTGGGCATTATTAAAAGAAAATTTACATAAAAACTATTTAGGTATATACTGGTAATTAGGTACATATGTATATTAATTATGACTTAGGTATTTACTTTAATTCTTGCTTTCACACCTCTACCCTTGTATATATTATTCTAAATGTCATTATTTGTTAATACAGCCTACTAAGATATGAAAACTATACTTATATAAAGCAATATTATAAAGTATATTAATTAGTAAAAAGATATTTAAATATATTTTTACTCTATGGTTATTACAATTTTTGAAAACTATATGCTTCGAAAATAATCCCGATAAAAACAATATAGGTGGTATACCGTTTTAAAAAAATCCATCCTGTTTAAAACATTTATTGTTTTGATTTTGTGTTGTTATATAGTAGGATGGTCACATGTGTAAATATATGAATTTATTAAAAATTACTTGAGTAGGTAGGAATAACACATGCTGCATATTATACGATTTATATACAATTTTATACAATTTTAGGTACAATAAGGTACTAACTACCTGCATAAACAGTAGTCGATGGGTATAATTATTCCTAAATGAGAACTGTGATTAAAAAGATCTCCGTGGTTTCGATTTATTTGAAGTTGAATTTGAGAAATTTATATTAATGCATTTGCAACAATTCGGTCCCAAACCCAGTGGACTTTTAATGTTAATTTTGATAATTTGAGAAATTAAAAATATGCTTTTTGATATTATTTTTTGAAAATTCTGTGACGTATTACTTACTAAGGCAACATATCACACTTAACAATTTAAAAAAATGAATGTTATTGTTTCAATAACCATTTCAATAAGTTTATTTATAGAAACGAATTATTTTATGAAAATCTATATTTATAATGAACGTTACTGCAGTTTCCTACTATTTTGGAATGTGAAAAGTTGTAGAAAAATAACTTTTAGGCAGATTATTATCTATGTATTACGCTAAACGTTAAAAATATGACACAAAATCAAATCAGCATTTTCAACAACAAAACAGTAATTGACATGCAACAAAATGGAATCTATACAAAATTGTTTATTGGATTCTATCCTAATACCATAGCTAAAGATTTTTTGAAAAATGCTAGAAAAAATTGAGTTGATTCTCACAGGAGTACAACTTGAATAGATCGTGAATCTCGGGAATGCCACGATACCTTCATCTACCACCAAAATGGGATGACATGAACACCCACCCCGATATACACAGAATAAATCCCTCAGAAACAACCAATCCTAAAAAACAATTTATATTTCACATCTCTTCACATCATCCTGTCATTCATCTTCATAGAAAATATAAATGATTCCAATAGGAGCCTCATAGTGCAAAGTTGACCGCCTACCCCCCCCCCCCACAGTGGTGTACAACGGGTAAGCACAGAAGTTGTCAACAAATTAAGATTGCAATCGTAGTCACTAAAAATATAATCGTCATTACAAAACACATCTATTCAAAGCTTTACGTATTCTTTCGTGGAATACAGCTGGTCTCAACCAAGCTCGTACTTCTCAATTAAGAAAACTTCTACAGGACCAAAGAATCGATTTAGCCTTTCTCCAAGAAGCCTGTCATTCCTCTAACCATACTCTTAAAATTTAAGCCTTCAACATTCTTTTCTGTACTCGCAAAAGAGGAGCGCAAGATTGATGAGAGAGTTAGTGGAAGAGGTATTATGATACACATTTAAAAAAACGGCTGAAGTAGGTATAGTACTATCAGCAACCATTCATTGGATGACAATGATGATACAACCGAATGGCAATTGGTATTACTCTTCACAGACAAGAGTGCATCATGAGCATTCACAATATCTACATCCAACCTATCAGAAGAAGAAGTAAAACAGATGACAGAATTCAAAATTTCAACCCTGATAAACTCCTAAGCGATAAGAATTCTATTGTCATTGGGGATGTCAACTGTCATCATTCTCTTTGGGACGACAGCTTCGGAACCCATTGCAGACAGGAAAAATTCGGTTGGTTAGATCGCAGGTAATTCTGGAGAGCCTACTTTTCTCGACCAAGGTCAAATGGCTATTGGAGCTCCAGATGTGGCCCTAGGCAGCAATAAACTAATTGGTTTTAACTCGAAATTCATGTAGACATCGCTCTCTGTCTGATTGATCAGAAAAATCCCACAAACTCCAAGCAGCCATCATAACTGGAGCCTCTAAGAAAATCCCCTGAGGTAAGAGAAAAGGATCCAAAGCATGGTCGATGCTGCAGTTAAAGAAATACGAAATGCTAGAAATGAAGCCACTATTAAAGAGCAAACACCTGCTGCAGATAAAACTGACTGAAGAACTGAGAGAAAAATTAAAATAAAATATAGCTGTTGCAATATTTATGCGATAATCTTCAAAATCAAGGAATCTGTCAGAACTCAACAATACCTTATCATCTAGCAAGCCTAATAAGGCACCCGGACCAAATGGAGTCTCAAAAAGCATGCTCCCACACTTGGGAACGACTTATAGAACTAATTAACGATAGCTGGAAAAGAGTCGAAATTCCAAACCAATGGAAACAAACAACATTGTGCCCTTTGCAAAAAAGGCAAACCATTGGAAAAATTGACAGTTATTACCCTATTACTATTATGTCATGTATAGCTAAAGTCACAGTGTATAATTGCTCTGTGTATCAAACATTGGCTAGAAAGTAAAAAAATATTATGTCAAGAGCAAGCTGGTTTTTGCTTATATCGCTTCACAAAAGATGAAATAGCAAGAATTATCCAGGAAGTAAATTAAGGATGTCACAAAAACAGTAACTAGATTCTTACTCACACTCTCGATTTCAGTGGCGTTTTTTGACAAAGTTTGGCCAAGAGTTCTTATTTTAAAACTACAAAGACTCTGTGCTGCTAAATATCTTACAAAGTGTCTTAGCACTTTCTCTCTGGACGATGTTGCCAAGTTCTTTTTAACAGCACATGTAACAAATTTCACCTCTTCAGAGACGGCATTCCAAAATCTAGAAAGAAGTATCCAGAGCATTAATGCGTATGAAAAGAAAAAGGCAGTTGGACCAGATGACATACCAGTAGTGCTTTGGAAAGCACATGGTAAACCAGGCAAAGATTAACAGTAGTGTTTAAGAAAAGTCATGGAGGAGACAGAAGAAATGCCAGAAGATTGGAGACGAAGTACCTTGATCCCAATCTTCAAAAACAAGAGTGACATACATAACTATGTAAACTAGCGTGGCCACAAACTCTGAAATTGTGGACAAAAGATTGAGAGAGAAAGTGACAATAACGCACCATCAGTTTGGGTTTGTCCCTGAGTGCAGTACAACAGATGCTACGTTTGCACTGCGACAGAAGACATGCACTTCATCTTTATTGAGTTGAAGAAGGCATATGACCTGGTACCAAGACAGGAACTGTGGAACTGTTTGAGGTTGAAAGGAGTAGAGGACAGGTATATCAGACTCATTCAATACATGTACAAAAGGTGTACCACAAAGGTGTGGTGTGCTGCCGGGAAGTCAGAGGACTCTGAAGTGACTATGAGATTTCATCAAGGATCTGCCCTGATCCCACTTTCTTTGCCTTTGTATTAGACTGCCTGACGGTAAAATCCAGAAAGAAGCACCATGGGATATGCTGTTTAGAGATGATGCGGTTATGGGATTAGAGTCAAGGAAAGAGGTAGAACATAGACTAGAACTGAGTATTTGAGATTGAGAGCAGGCCCTAAGTCAGAAAAGGATGAAGAGGTAAAAATACAGGGAGAAAAGTTGAATTAGGTAGAGAAATTTAAATACTTACTTGGTTTAACAATTCAGGCAGATGGTAAATCTGAGAAAGAGGTCAAAAATGGATACAAGCTGGATGGGTTACATAGAAAAGGATAACTGGTGTTATAAGTGACAGAAAAGGTAAAAATATTCTGTATAAAGTGGTCTTCAGGACTGACGAGACTTAACAAAGTGAGAAATGAAAAAGGTGAGGGTGAGGATGACTATTGAAGAATTGAGAAGGAAATTGAGGGGGATATATGGTGAGCAGAGAGGTAGCCTATGTGGGGAAGAGTCAGAAAGATAAAGATAGGGAAAAGGAGGCGTAGAAGATCCAAAAACAAAAGGGAATACTGCA
Organism: Parotoplana pacifica; assembly: GCA_034780595.1. Classification (NCBI taxonomy): domain Eukaryota; kingdom Metazoa; phylum Platyhelminthes; order Proseriata; family Otoplanidae; genus Parotoplana; species Parotoplana pacifica. The sequence goes on from JAUYWI010121527.1 coordinate 18,403, forward strand.
TTCGTGAAGATATGGAGAAGGTGGTAGTCCGAGAAGAGGATGCACTGGATCGGAAGAATTGAAGGAAAATGATGTGCACAGGCGAACTTACCTAAATGTGGGAAAAGCCAGAAAACAAAGAGAATAGACGGCCTCCAAGGATCTTCACTTTCTCCCCTTCTATATACACTAATGACTTAGCCAGTGATTATTATAGCTTAACTGGTGCAGGCGATTTAACCGTTCTTAATAGTGGAAAAAAACTACAAGAAGCTATGATTATAAATGAGAAAGTAGCAAGCAAGATCAGCAGCTGGGCAGGTAAATGGAAATATACAATAGCTTCTGAACAACCAGAAGATTGCGCTCTTAGCATAGATGCTAGAGATGTCTATATTGCAAAACCTCTCCAACTTAACATCAACGGAATTCAAATATTAACCACTCCAAATCCCAGATTCCTAGGTATCAACTTCGATAGGCTAACCCACTTCACAGTTCATGCTTACAAAAATATCTAATCAGCAAAAATCAAACACAGACAACTGCAAGCTCTATCTGGTACAACTTGGATTTCCCACGCAAGCCACTTCCAATACCCCCTCGACCACGGCCTTGGCAAAATGCTCAGATCAATTTCAATTATCAAGCAGTTAATATACCTCGTACTCTTCTTCATGAAATCCGTAAGAAAACAGCATACAACATGCTCTCAAACCTTCCCTGTCTTAATATTTCAGTTTGGCAGATGGTAATGTGATGGACAATGAGCTCGTTCTTTTCTGCTAGAAAGATAGTAAAAACGAATATTTGAAAATTGGTATAGATCAATAGGTTCTTATTACAGCGCTGAGGCTGTTGCAATGAACATCGCTGTTTAACACTTTAGGATGTCCAGGGAGTCCAAAATGACGTCAACTACAACTATAGGGCACTTCTTAGACAGCCTTTCGCTAATTAATAAAATTGAAAAAAGAGCTGAATCTAAAGACAGTTACCTTTTCCATCAACTTCATCAAAACCTTAGACTGCTCAACTAAAAACATTCTCTTCAACTCATCTGGTTACCAAGCCATGCAAACATCAAGGAAAATGAAAGAGCTGACACTTTCGCTAAAGAAACAAGCAGTCTCAATCTAAGCAACGTTCAAATCCAATTCCAGACAGCTAAATTCCACATTAAAAGATTCACAACTGAACAATAGCAGACTACTGTTAAACATGACCTACATTATCGTATTACTGAGTAACGAGCGTTGTCCCAACTTAGAACTGGTCACTCACCAATTTTGCAAGACTATAGTTTCTGAATAGGCATTGCTACCAGTGATATTTGCCCAAATTGCCATGACGAACCTGAGGACACCGAACATATCCTTCTCAGGTGTACTGCCCGGACAATACCTCGCCTGAACTATCTAGGCCCTGACACAAATCTGACGCACCGCCACCAACCAAATATGGTGATTCCCTACCTGCGTAAGATTGGAAAACTCAAACCTCCAATCAGCTGACATGGTGTCTTGACTCCGAAACTTCGCCAAACAATATAAAGAAGTGTTTACATAGACCAATTATTAAGGGTTTCTCTTCACTTCTTCTATGAAAATCGTTTCTTAACTGTTTTGTACATGTATAAATTTTATAATAAATATAAAAATAAAACACAAATTATGGATTTAAAAAAAAGTAAAAATACAAAATACGACCTGGTTTCGGTTTATTTAACGGTTCGTGTACGTTGCGGGGGTGTTATAACACCCCAGAGCACTTTACGTGTCTATAACTCTAAAAATATAATAGGTAGAAACTCTAAATTTTATGACTTTTACTTTTTTATTGAATATATTATGCACAGTAATTTACTTTGAATTCCGATTTTGTATATCTAAGTTATGTCTACTTACTAGTTTGTGTACGTTCTGGGGTGCTATAGCACCCCATGACATACTGTTAAATTTTATTATTCTACGTATTTTTCTGATTTAAAATAATATAAATGCCAACGTCTTTAGCTTACAACTGGTCTAGTTGTATACAATACAATGGCTATTACAATAATATATACACACACTTAAACTATAGCGGGTACATATTGAGTCCTCAGCCTGTAGTAATGATGCTATTATAGGGTGAGGCTCTTATTGATCTTCCGCCAGAAACAGGTGAATTCGATTATCAACTTCTCGATGAACAGTCATTTACATTTCCGAATGATAACGATGATATATTAGATGAAGCTAATCTTTTTACTCTCAGTAACTCTGAGTCTGATAGTGACATATCCGATGATAATGAAATTGACGAGCCCGGCCTTGAGGCATTCGAATCGAGGGATGGAACTCGGTGGACGGCAATACGACAAGCTATGGGTCGACAACCTGCGCGTAACATTTGTCGTTTTCGACCAGGTTTTCAGATTGGAATAAATCCAAAGACCAGAAAGGAAGCTTTCTTATCTACGTTTGATGGGATAATTGAAGAAGCTGTGATGTATACAAATATTCAAGGTAGAAGCATTATCGATAAAATTGATACATTTACATATTTTCGCCTCTTTCAGGTGTAAGCAAAGCCTATCATCGTCAGGCTCGGGAGCTGTGGAGTGAACGAGATGGTCTGCCGGCTTTCCGTGCAACTATGAGCTATGAAAGATTTGCGCAATTGAAAACGGCTATACGATTTGATGATAAACTGCGTC